>APFE030895247.1:111943-144649 GCA_000404065.3 Pinus taeda
AGAGATCATCATTCTCCAAGTGGAAGCAGGAACTATCAAAGAGAGGACACTAATCAAGATCCCAGAAGATGACTCACCTCTCTGTAATCATCTATATATGGATCCCTCATCACAGAAATCCAAAGGCTAGAATTTTGTATCTTATAGAGAAGTGTTGTTGGTTTTCTAGTGTACATTCATAGTGTTGAGTGATCTAAGCTTTTCTTGAGGTGAAGAAGGACTTCCTAGATGGAGGATGATGCTCGGTCAAAACATATGGCTGTAATCCTTTTGCTACTTTTCATCTTAATAAAGCTATTCTAATTTTCTTCCATATTCTTATGTAATTGTTTATATATGCATTTATATGGTTAACACACATCTGGTCCTGTGTTATTTATGAATATAGATCTTTGTTTCTTCGATAGTAGTATGTTGCTGTCATTCCACAGCTTCTCTTTGAAGTTGGGAAAACGAAGAAGAAGTGATGAAACTCTATCAAGAAGGAGAGGAAATCAAGCACAAGACTAAGGTTGGTCTTCTTGTTTCTCCTCTCGTCTATTTTAATAAAAGAAAATAGCCACCCATCTTAGTGGGAATAGCAGCATCTGAGTGGACACTATTCCCGGTAACAATGCTGCAAACAAATGATGGAATGAAACCAATCTTCAATATATCCTTTACTTTCTTGATTTCCCATAGCCATCATATCATGAAGTTCTTGAGCTTTTAAGATGACTTGCTGATGCAGACTAGAAGAAACCTCATTTTCTTCCATAACTTCTACAATTTTTGGATTTGAAACATTCTAAATCTCAATATAAGTTTTCTGTAATGGTTCATGTGAGATAGAATGAATGGGAAGGGTGGGTAAATTTTGTAGTTCAATACTGTAAGCATGTAGTACTGGTTTATTGTGGTGAGGGTGTGGAATGCGTTGAGCAGGAAATTTTTTACAGAATGGAGCATTTTGATGATGTAGTTGATTGGGTTGAGTGGATGATTTTGATAGGCAGGCAAGATGTTGTGGAAGAGCTATAGAAGAATATGGAAGATGTGTTTGTGCTACAAGATGAGGGAGAGTAGTCATGCAATCATAAGATGAACCATGCCAAACTTGTATACAAGATTGGTGGTGGTTATATTGAGATTGACATGGCTACCCTAAAACATGGGTATTCCATAATGGATTATGCAAGTAAGAGAATGGAGAGGAATTTTTTTGAATCATACCTATAGGCCTTGATTTCCATGGTTTTGACCTTGTTGCAACTTCTCCATCTCTTTGATATGCTACTTCCATCCTAGATAAGGAAGGACATCTATCTACGGGATGCTCCTTTCAGTAATGACGGCAAAACACTTCCTCAAATTCTTGATTTTTCTGAACCTTCAAAACATCCAATTGTGAATTAAATGATATAATAAAATCAATTTTAAAACGTTCAAATAAATCATTAATTTCAGCTCTTATGTCTATTGCTCTTGTAGTAGATTTGGAAAAGAAAGAGCAAACGTCTCTAGAATTCTTACCAGCCTTGGGTATTCCTTTTGAATACCTTATGCATAATTAACAAACATCATCATATGATAACTGGAAAACATCACCTTTTCCTATCAGATTTAAGATTTCTAAAAATTCATATTCGATTCCTTTGAGTAGGAGTGTTTTTAAGATCTCTTTTTTCAAATACTTATGCTTTGATTTTTGAAGGTTGTACCGATATCGCTCCACATATTCCTCCAAGCTTTCATCTTCCCCTTGTATCATATCGAAAATATGTTCACTATATTTGTAGTAGTCTTGGTACTTCTTCAAGAATATGTTCTTCATGTCCTCGCATGTATAGATGTAGTTCCCACCTAGGCTCATGAACCATTAGAGAGCTGCTCCTTTTAGAGTAAGAGGAAACAGTTTCAACCTCTGATCATTAGTGCAATAATCATATCCTCTAAAAAGTATTTCAAACTCAAATAAGAATGTATTTGGATCTTCATATGTCAAACCATGAAAATTTGGTAGAGAATATGGGGAAATTATGTGCATTTATGTCACTCCTCTTAGATCTTGGATAGGGAATTCAAAAGTTGCAATGTGAGCCATTTATTACCATAATAGAAGATGTTTTTCATGTGTTTCTTTGAGGCTCCTCCTTCAAATGTTCCTGTGAATTGGTTAGTGAAATGGGTGGTGCTAACATCACCACTTGAGTGGAATTATGAGATTTTTTCAAAAATTCTACCTCTAAATCTCCTACTTCAATCCCTATGAAATTTTGCTAAAAGGTGGGAGAAAGAGCAAGAACTTTACTTGCTCATTATACAGGTTCCTACCTCCTATTTTTAATACCCAATTCTTTCACAAAAAATAGACATCAAACACCTACTTCAACTTCTATGCAATTGTGCTGAAAAGTGGGTGGAGGAGCAAGCACTTTACTTCCTCGCTGTGTAGATTCTTACCTTCCATTTTTAATACCCAATTCTTTCCCAACAGCAAATATTAAACACACATCACTCTCTATGAAATGGCAACACGCTCACCAGCAATGGCACTAAAATGTTGGGTGCTAAAAGGTGTCTTTTAAAACTCTTAATTGCCTCACATTAATTATCAACCTAGGTAAGTCTTTTTGTTCCAAGAGTGTACACGATATGTGCAAGCTATAAATCCATAGAGTAGTACTTTTTAAGTTGAACTATAAAACTTGATACAAGAGTAAATGGATGCATTTATAAAACTAAAGCTACAACTATTAACGAAAATATTACATCTAAGCATCAAGACTTAATCCTCAACTAAAATCATAATCGAATCTTAAACAAGCAATTAAATTGACAATAACATCAACTGAGAGCATAGTAGAATTAACCAATCTCTTCTAGCTGGTTCTATCTAAATCACACTCAATCTCAATTAATCAATTCAAATGGAAATGATGTCAACCGAGAGTTCAGTAGCATTAAACAATCTCTTTCAGTTGATTCTTTAATAACCACACTCTTAATCTAATAAACAAGATTCAATGCCTTAATTGATAATCAATTTAATCTACAATAAGCATAAATGGAATCAAATGACAAAGCTGTGAAGTACATAATGTTAGAATAAAGGAAAGTAAACTAACTACAATACAGGAAATCAGAAAATAGAAAACAATATAAACTAGCAGAGAATGGAAAAACATAAAACCAATTAAACTTGCATGAATTAGAAAGATATAACGCAAAGGATAGTAGTTTGATCACTATAGGTCAAGCCCTAGCTACCAACGAATATTGTTGAGATACTTTAGATAATATCAATGATCAACAATGTATATTATGTATTAATCATTGAATTCAATCCTCATTACAATACGGTTGTGTTCTTCAGAAGCACATTCTGTATATTGAGATTACAATTGAGGTCCCAAGAGAAAAGCTAAATCTTTCCACTCTATCCTACTATCCTATCATTCCTATCTACTCTATCTCTAATAATCTATCTCTCTTTTATCTCTATTCTCATTTAAATACACAAAGAGCAGAGAGAAGTTACAATAGATATGATTACAAAATGATTCTCGTAACAAAATTGGATTGTTCACAATAAATTCATCATCAAGACCATATCTGAAATATCTATCCATCAATATTCAATAGGAACAGGTCGAATTTGGTATTGCAACTGAGATAATTTGGAAAACGGTTGCAACAGCAAATCTGAGAAAATCATCTTCAGATTACCTTTTGTTTCTCTTAATACGAACTGAATTTGGGAGAACAGCTAATTACAAAACTAATTCAGTTCGTTCTGGACAAAACCCATGTTTCATATTTTCTAGATTCTTCTCCATTTGCCGAAAATGTCAAATACAAAATTGTCACTTATTCTAGTGAAATTCTAAGTTGGCACATTTATTGATGCGCTGGAGATCAAATTTGCAATCTGGAAAATATCTTGGAGGCTAAAATGGTAAGTGATGTTAAAACAAATTTATTAATAAACCATCATTGGTAAAATCATGCATAATAATCATCAATTTATTGAATAGAAAGGGGAAGAAACAATATTTATCCATAAGAGCATAAATAATTATAAAATGGAATTATATGATAAATCATGATAAATGATGTGATAAAGAATGGTATAAATGGATGAAATAGTGGTTAAAAGGTGATATTAATAATGACATATTAGTGGCCCAATAGCCATCAGTTTGGGGATGGAAAGTTTTAGACTTAGTGAACTTGGTGTCCAATATCAACTATAGATTGGACCAAAACGTACTGAGGATCCTGCTATCCCAATCTGAGATGATAGATTGTGGGATCCCAAAGTGTACCCACACTCATTTAGAGAAGAGTTTAGTATTGGCTTCTGTTGTGATATTCTTCTTGCAGGCCGCCCTAATGGCCATCTTCGAGAATGTATTGACAGGCACAAAAACACAATCATTTCCATGCTTAGTATAAGAAAGGCCTAACATGTAATACATGGAGATGGATTCCAAAGGTCAACTAGGGGTAGGTAGCATAATATATAGGCATTTCTTCTAGATGGTCAATTTGGCAATGACAGAGGAAGTGTAGGATGTAATGTACTTCTAGATGGTATATAATCCAAGTATACCATTATAAATGAGTTGGTGAATGGCTGCAAGATGTCATCCATCAACCTCATGAAGGTTGAAGGATCATTCATTAACCTGAATGACATAACCATCCATTCAAAAAGGCCCTCCTTGTCTTTGAAGGTAGTCTTCCACATATCAGAGGGTTGGATTGGTACCTGGTGATATTCGAACTTCAAGTCGATCTTGCTGAAATATTTTCTCCCCTTGAGTTGGTCCAGAAGGTCATCAATCTGTGGGATCAGGTACCTATTCTATACCGTGATCTTGTTCAGTGCCTGATAGTCAATACAGAGTCTTGAAGTCTCATCCATCTTCTATACCAACATGATCAGGTTCCCACAACACGATGAACTCGACTGAATGTGACCTTTCTATAGCAACTATTCAATCTACCTTTTGATTTAATCATTCTACATAATAGAGCACTGATAGATTGGTCCATTGGGAAACAATGCACCTTGGGTAAGATCGATGGAGTGCATGACCTGAAAGTGTAGAGGCACCCTTGCAGGGAGGTGAAGATGTCCTCATACTCCTCCATGACCTTGTCCATCTGTTGTTGTCATCTAGAGGGGCCCTATCTGGACGTTGTGGCCACCTTCTTCTTCTTTCCCTAAGGGCATATCATCAAGAAAACAAATTTTTCAGTTTTGAAATGAGCTTACTACATTGTTTTGTAGTAACCAAAGAGATGGCAGTAGGTGGTGCTACCTCCACTATCCTATACAACTTATTTACCAAGGTAACAATAACAACACCAAGACTTGACTCATACAAAACATGTCACTTCCATAAGTATCGTTGGCCTAATAAAACATCACAAACAACAACGGGAGGAACATCACATAATACTTCATCCGTGAAGGGATTGATGTTGTATGGAAGGTGACACTATTGGCTCACGCAAAGATCACATTCTTGGTGAAGCCACCTGATGGTGTATGGTTGTGGGTGTGTTGTGGTTGATAAACCCAGTTGCTTCATGACCTTTGCTGTAATTAGGATCTTTTAGCTCTTGATGTTAACAACGAACTATAGCGGGCAACCCTATACCCACATCTGCTAGTGGAAGAGATGCTCCTCCTCCTCTAGATCTTCAAGCTCCTCCTTCTGGATTTTTGTGGTGGAAATGGTGGCATTAGGCTCTGCATCGATAATATTCTTCCATTTTTCATTCCCCTTGTCATATTTTCACTCAGAGTCATAACGTGCATATAATTCCAAAGCCTTTAGCTCAGCCGCTAGTGACTGCTTGGCCTGACACTCACTTGTGTTGTGAATGGAGCTCTTATGGAACTCACACCACTTTCTTATTTCCTTCTTTGACTTCACAGTGTTGCACTTTTCTTTTGGCTTTGCCAGGTTGTCCCAACACATCTCGCCTTGGAGTTTTCCTTTATTGTATGGTCTAGGAGCAGTTTTCCCTTACTTCAGATTTGCAGATCTAAAGTCTCGCTTCTTCTATTCAAACTTCCTCTCAATCTTGATGGTGTATCAGTATGTCGTGTCGAGTGAGGAGATGTTGAGGAACTCCATCTCATCCTAGATGTATTCTAGGAGGAACCTGCAGTACTTGAGTACCAAATATTTCTCAGAATCATTGATACCCAACTTCGTGCGAAGCGTATGAAAAGCATTGGTAAAGTCTGACACATCTTGGTCCCTTCTGTGCCATAGCATGGTCCACTTTCTGTATTTCTCCTCATAGCTCTTGATAAGCTAATACTGCTCCATGATTGCACCCCAGAACCAAATCCAAGCTAGAACAGCTAAAAATAGTGAAGTTATACTTTAATCCTTCTACTCACTATAGGTTTCCCACCAATCCTTGACATGGGATGCAGCTTTGAGAAGCAAAAAAATATTTTTTTCCTAGCTGGAAATTTCATCAACAAAAAAATATCCTTCTAGTAGATTTAACCATTTATCTACGCTGTCTACATATATTTGGCCCTCAAATATTGAAATGTCAAATTTTACTTGTACCTTAAAAGGTGTGGAGCCTCCAGAGTGGCTGCTAGATGTGGATGTGTCGGTGGTGGTCAACTATTGAAGGATCTGAACAAAGTTATCCATAATCACATTCCTTTGTTTCTCGAGGACCTCCTTGAGCAATATTTTGATAATATCTCCTAATCCATCATCTTTATTTTCTCCCTCCATGGGCAGTTGTCAGGGTTTGCAAGGCTGATCTTGCAAAGGTTCAACCAAATCGTGCCCTAAATCCTTATATCTTGACCTTGTTAGGAACATGCAAAAAGAAACAGAGGAAGAGAAGACCGCTCTTATACCACTAATCTAGATTTAAACAAGAACAAAACAAGTTATAGATATAACCCTAAATACAGGGATGCAACATAAATAATACTTCATTTAGCTAATACCAAAAAAAAAACTACACTACAAACAAAATGTAAATAAGACTTGCTCAGGCGATGGTATCTTATCTCTGAGAAGAGATGTGGTGGCTACATGCCTCTAAACTAAGTTACAATGAGGCTCAATGGCCTTTTTATGATCGAATAATAAGAGTAAATCCCAAAACAAACAAAACCCTAACCTGAGGAGATGTAACACTAAGAGTTTATGGGCCTTGTTGGGGTTATTTGGGCAGTCAACTTCCCGAGGTTGTAACTTGGTCATAATGTCTCCGTTTGACATGTACGATACCTCGTTGGAAACATATGTTAGAGGATTACAATTATTGATGTTATTTTAATGGTATATATGAAGGAATGTTTCCGAAAACACATTGTCTAGGGCCTCAAAACAACTCTGGAAGTTCAGAACCCGAAAAACTGCTAAAAATAGCAAGTTGTGCTACAATTAAGGAAACTAAAAAAAAATGAAATAGGAAGTGGTGGGTGTCCATTTGGAATAGGTGGGTGGCCACCAACATCCACCTATATCATATGAACCTTTAGGAAAAAATTAAAATGTAATATAATATCTCTATGTCTCTAGTTATAATTGGCATGTGACGTAAACCTTCTTTGGAACTATAGGACCTTATACATCTGTATGATATCTCTTCTCTTTGAATACAATGAATTATACCTTCTCTTGATATTCAACACTATATAAAATTCAATTATTTTTACATGAATGAATTTTATTATATTCAATCCCCTACTCAACCAACAATTGGCATGCCTCTCTGCAAGTTGACAAAAACACATTCTCTTCACGAATTATTTTAGGCTTTAGTGTTGTGTAAGATTTTCAAATATTATTTCAATTGAATGTTTGACTTATGATGAAAATGTTTTATATGTAAATTTATATTATGACTATTCATATACAATATATGGTTTTAAAATATCCTTAAAGAAATATAAACCAAGTTGATAAATGTTTATGAATTACGTAGACAAATTGACGATGACTTGTAAGAAATAGATTTCAAATCACCTTAATACAGTGTTGAATCCTTTATCTAACCATCCAAGCAGTGACTTGATTTCTAATAATATTAATGTGCATGGAAATTAGGAGGTTCCAGTTGCACCTGATTTGAACCTGGGTTTCTTTGCTACTTGATTGATGGAGTCATTCAGTAGGTTGTTATCATCAACATTACGTTGGTGGTAATTACCCCTCTTGTCATCATTACTGTGAAACATATGACCATTATTTTCATAATTGTTCCCATCCCCAAAGAAATATGTAATAATTGTTGGTTGCTACATTTTCCTACTTTTTCCTGCCTTTTTATCTATTTCCTTCACCTATTTCAAGCATTTGCGAGGTTAACTTGAATCTCAAGCAACGAGGTATATTTATTTTTCATGTCTTTGTGAAACATTAATCGATGAAGTGTAGTCCTAGGGGAACATTTCTTATGGGAGTTGCTAACCCAAGTTTCTCTTTGTAGATTTGAAAGGATGATGATCACTAGGCTACAATTAAATGTATGGTTATCAATGAGTTGGAAGTGCTAATGTCAAGATGTTGGATGTAACGATGTTCAACTTATGAGAGTATGTTGGACCAATGCATTTGCTATGTTCGTATTTTGTTTATGTCTCAAATGATCGTTGTGTATTTGTAGGCAGACAATTGGGGTAATCTCTGAATATTGTTGATACCATTATTGTAATATTGAAATGTATAACTAAGGTTATAGAGGTATAAAATAAACTGGTAGAGACACTAGAATTTTGAGAATGTAAGAGTAGACTTTTGTATCTTCCTTTTGATTAATGCAATCCTAATAGTTTGAGTATTAACTATTCTTTGATATTTTTTCACAACCCTAATCGAAGAGTTGGGCCCACTCTCCTGATTTGGTGTTGTTGGACTGGTGGTGTGTGTAGATTTATCTCTCTTATGATTATTTATTTAATTCTGTAATGGTTCATTAATTTTTTTTTGTTGTGAATCCTAATTTGTTGGAAATTTTATTGGCTGTTGTTACACATTATTATATTATTGATTGAATTCTCAATGTTGTGTAGGGAAATTGTGGCCTACAGAGACTTTGTATGATAACCTTAAAATACCCAGATGAGCCCCGGATTGAGAACTATTGTGAGGAAGGGTTAATTCTATAAATCATATCTGAACACATATATTTTGGCACCGTTGTCGAACAGGCTATCAAGGCATGAAAGTATGACCCATATTGACCATAGGACTGCTCTCTCCTCCCGGTTAAGTGTGGTTTTACACCCCCCTCTTCTACGTCCTCAGCATTAGATTTACTTTGACTGTCTTTTGTTTTTTTCAATTTCCTACCTTTTTATAGGAACCACTCTCTCATCTTGGGAAGGGAATTTTTCACCCTACTCTATGTCCCAAGCATTAGATTGCTTTGGTTGTTTCAGTTTCTTATTTTTTTCCCATTGATTATAGGAAACACTCTCTCATCCTCGGAAGGGAAGTTTTTACCCTATTTCAGGTCCTGAGATTAGATTTTGTGGTTGGTTTGTTTCTATTTCTTCTATCTTCTTGATTTTAGGGGCCACCCTCTCATCTTGGGAAGGGAATTTTCCATTCTATTCTTGGTCCTGAGCTTTAAATTTGTTTGAATGTTTTTCTTTTTCTTTCTAATTACATGAATAGAGATCCAAATAAAAGTGGCAGAGGAAAAGCCCGAGAAAGAGGAAGGAAAGATCTAGGAAAAGTTACCTATATCGAAGAAATCATTTTAAGAGCTGAGTCAGGAGCATCATCATGAGCTGTAGTTAGGGTCATATTTCATGTGCGATCTAATACGACATCTAGAGGATGGTCAATTTCACAACTAGAACCTCCCCCAATAACAGAAGTAGAATTCAAGGGAGAAGAAATAAGAAGTAGAGGATCATAGGAATTGAGCATTGCAAGTTCAGAATAAGAAGAGGAAGACTTGAGAGAATTAACTCCACCATTTAACCAATGAAGTGTTGTTAGACAAGCTCAAACCCATGTTATATAACAACCAAAACTAGTTGATATTCCAAGTGAATATTGGAAGGTATTATTCACCCATACAAATAAATTGATCAAGTTCCCAATTGGAGATATTAGAGGTGATGCGCCTATAAAGCCTATTCCTTTGACAACATTACCTAATTTCTATGGTCACTCTTCTAAATATCTGGACACATTCCTCTTTGAATTTGACATTGTCTATCGGGGATATGATTATATTTATGATGCTTAAAAATTGAATATATTCCATGCTACTCTCAAACAAACAACTCTATGATGGTTTATGGGCTTGGGGGTAAATCTATTACAACATGGGACGACATGAAGACAATTTTCCCTGAAAAATATTAGGACTACTACAAATATCGAGATATTAAAGAGGAAATATTTAAGATTGTTTAGAAAGAGGATGAAGACATGAAGGGCTTTGTGGAATGCTTGAAATACAGTCTTGCAAAGATCATGCCATAGTGATATGGATAAGGATATCTTAAAGATAATATTTCTCTAAGAACCAAAGGATGAATCTTTGGAACTCCTAAACATGGTAGGAAAAAAGGGATATCTCAAAGGAAGAATTCGACACCATCTATGAGTTTTGCATAAAATGTTCACACAGAGCTGTGAGGCATAAGCAAGGAGTACAAGCTCTCAAGACATCCGACAGTGGGGTTACAAAAGAAGAAATTGTAAACTTGTTGGATAATTTTAGGATTCATATTTTAAGCACATTGTCCACATAGTTGGATGTTCTACAAGCAAAAAAAATAGAAGTCGAGAAGGAAATGGCTATTTTTTGGCCTCAATGCAGGCAGAAGCACTCGATGATCCACGAAATCTGATTCTTACAGTACAAATTAATGGAGTTGACATCCCAAATGTGCTTGTAGAACTAGGAGCTACAATTAACATTATAACTTCCACAACTATACTTACCTTGGGCTTGCTTGGCCTGAAGCCAATTCCTACAGTCCTATAACTTGCAGACCGATCCACTATAAGACCAGTAGGGAAGTTGGAAGATATGACTATTTCTATAGACTCATGGCAACACCCTGTTGACGTTCTGGTGTTGCATATTGAATATCCAGCTAGGGGGCATCCTTTTATTCTTGGTAGGCCTTGGCTTGGTACCAGAAATGTTTACATTGGGTGTCAATTAGGAAATATGGTGATATCCAATGGGGAAAACATGGAGAACCTTGTTCTTTACACACCAACAGAACCAAGTATGTCAATAAAACCAAGGTATACGTTAGCACAAAAACTTCCAACCTTGGATGAGCCTAAACTTAGAAATGAAGATATTAGACTAATTCTTACCATTAGTCAATCTCTTTGTTTTAAGGGTGAAACAAAAGATGATGCAATTAACACCTTTATTAGTAGTCCCAACTCTGTTTCTAGTCCAACTTGACAACTTTTAGAATCTTTCATCAGCTACACTACTCAGGAAAATATTGAACCAAAAACATAAATTGAAAATATTCCTGTCATTTTACCCCATAACAATATTCCTATAGAAGTCGATCTAGGGAAAACCCTCAATGTTAATCCTAATATTTCACCTTCCCAGGCTGAACAATTTTTTAAAGTCCTTCGAGATTAGAAGCAATCCTTCACTTGGGAATATAAAGATATTAAATGAATCCATGTTGATATATGTACCCATCATATATACATAAGAGAAGAATGTCGACCTGTTGAAAACCACAAATAAGTATGAATTGTGCCTTGAATAACATTATCAAAGAATAATTGCATAAGCTACTAGATGCTTGGTTTATTTATCCAATATCGGATAGTCAACGGGTATCCCCACTAGTCATTGTTCGGAAAAAAATGGCAAGTGGCAGATCCTTGTTGATTACAAGGAATTGAATCAAGAAACTTAAAAATATCACTTTCTATTACCTTTTATTGACTAGGTATTCGACACATTAGCCGAGAATAAGTACTTCTCCTTTTTGGATAGATTTAGTGGATATAACCAGAACCACATAGTGCCTGAGAATTAGGATAAAACTACTTTTACTTGCCCATGGGGAAATTTTGCATACTGAGTCCTTTCATTTGGCCTCTATAATGTGGCTGCTACCTTTCAAAGGGAAACATTGAGAACTTTTTTTGATCTAGTTAATGATAGTGTTGAAATTTACATGTTCGTTTTTACCCCATATGAGATTCTTTCATAGAAGGTCTACAAAATTTAGAAAAAGTACTTGAATGATGGAAACAAAGTCATGTTTTTCTTATTACAATGAAATGTGATATGATGATGGAAGAAGGGGTAGTTCTAGGGTGCTTACTTTAAGTTACAGGAATACAGGTTGATCTTACGAAGGTTGAGGTAATCCTAGATTTTCCTACACCAAAGATACCAATGATGATATGTAGCTTTATTGGTTATGCTGGATATTATAGTTTTTCTATAGGATTTTTTTTTTAAACATCATTTTCACTTCTCTAATTATTTCCTAGAGATGCATAATTCGTGTGGGCTGATGCATGCGAAGCAGTTATTTTAGAAATCAATGAACTACTTTGTAAAGCTTCGATATTATGAGGCCCTGACTAAAACTCCCATTTCATATCTCAACATATGCTTCTCATATAATAGTAGGGGTAATCTTGGGACAATAAGAGGACATGAAACAATATGTGATTTACTATGTCAGCAGCAACATAACTCCTACTAAACTTAATTATGTGGTAGATAAAAAGGAGGCTTTGGTTATTGCAGGGTACCCCACCTTTATGCACACTGATCATTCAGCCATCAGGTATCTGATGAAAAACTGATAACTCCTGGACGATTTACACGATGGATATTGTTGATACAAGAATTTGATATTACCATTGTAGATAAACTAGGAAAAGATAATGTGGTAGAAAGTTTCCTATCTAGGCTGAATACTAATGATGAAGATGCACCTATAGAGGATAATTTTATGGATGAACATATTTCTGCAATTTCTACTCAGACCCCATGGTATACATATATTGCTAACTATCTTGCTACAGGAAAAGAACCTCATCATTTTCCATAGAAGGAACAACGAAAAATCATCCATCATAGTGCGCGTTACTCGTGGATAGACGAATACCTCTTCTATATAGGACCTCATTAGAACAAGGTGTTGCAGATGGGATACTATTAGCCCTCTATTTTTCATTATGTTAGGAAATATGTTCGAGAGTGCGATAGTTACCAATAAATGGGTCAGCCTAGTTGGTCATATGATATTCTGCAACAGACTCAATTAGTTCTTGATCCCTTTGAGAAATGGGCTATTGATTTCGTTGGGTTGTTTAATCCTCCTTCACATCAGAAATTTCATATTCTTGTCTACGTAGACTACATGAAAAAATGCGTATAAGAAAAATTTGTTATGAAGGTCACTGAATAGGTTGTATCAGACTTTTTATTTGAAGAAACCTTGACATGGTATGGAGATCCTAAAGAAGTAGTTTCAGATGGAGGGGCAGAGTTTACATCACATCTAATAGAAGCACTCATGAAAGGCATGGAATAAAACATAAGGTGACTTCTCCATATCATCCCTAGGTGAATGGTCAAGTAGAAAGCACAAACAAGGTATTGGAAAACATTCTCACAAAGACTATAGCTAACCATGTCCCTTCTGAAAGGACTTTGGGCATATAGAATGACATGGTGGAATACAACAAGATTTTAACGATATGAGATTGTGTATGTAAAATCTCATTTGCTTCTGGTGGAATTTGAAATCAAGATGCTTAGGACAACTCTTGAAATAGGTTTGCATCTTCCCACATTCCAGAAACACCAACTAGAAAAACTAAATGAGATAGAAGAATTCTGTTTGATAGTGGTACAAAATACTACTGCAATTCAGTAGCAGCAAATCAAGTGGCATGACAAATTAATCAAGAAAAAGGCATTTCAAAAAGGTGACTAGGAATTTCTCTATGACTGTCATTTCAAGGACTTTAAGGGATATATTTGCTCTAGATGGATGGGACCATATGAATTTGACATAGTGTTTTATGGTGGGACTATTAAACTTGTAACAATCGATGAGGCACATACTCCTTTGTTTGTAAAGGAAGATCACCTTAGATTGTATCATCATTTAGCTTCTAGGGACTCCTATATTAAGCATTTCTCTGATAACTCTAGTTTTGAAATTGTTTTTGCAAAGAACGTTTCCTCTACACCTCTTACCTAGAAAATACATATATAATGTTGTTTCTACTCTATCAGTACTCCGTTTCTTGCTAGTGTTATTACTCGATTGGTATTGATACTTCATCGATGCTACCTCACTGATGTTGTTACTCCACCCATGCTGATACTCTGCTAAGGTATGTCCCCAACTGACTCCATGGATTTGATTGGTATTGCACTTATGACATGACCAACCATGACTGAGGACAACCATACCTTAGTTGTGGGGAGGTATCGTATTTAATAGAAAATGTATCGTATTTAATAATAATGATGTCATGTCATCATTATTATTAAACCTCGTGTCAACTCGTACATCCCACAACTATTACTACCATAATCTATATAAACTTGTAACACCCACCGTACCCTGCACACTTATCCATGCGCATTGGAACTTGAATAATGTATGAATAAACTAATTTGTGGTCTTTTCTAATGTGCCAGATTAATTACTATAGTTATCATGAACTTATCATCGGTATTCCCACAACCATTTTTTGGATTCCCCTGTTAACGCATTACTTTTATCGCAATCCCTATCACCGCAAACTTTATTGGCTAACAACCACCTGAATGGTTTGCTATTAGCTCAGGTGCTACCACAAAGAAACTGACAGAATGGGTGGTCGAGTTATTAGACATAAGCTAGAAGATACAATGTAGGTTCAGCATCACCTAGATGTATGGTAGATTTTTCACGATGTCGGATGGCACATCTACTTTGAGAGGTTGCAAGGGCTTGATGAAGGCATAAACATCATGTTTTCATTGAATTTGGAAGGAAATTATTCCAAAGTCTGTGGACTGGACATTCCTATAATAAAAGAGATTATCTCAACTGCTAGCAGATTACCGCATGGAAGGAAGAAATGGTTTTCCCAATAAACACCCTTTACAGAATTTATGAAATTGTTCCTGCAAGCAAGAGAAACCAAGGTTCATAGTGGGACAGGATATGAATGAAACTCATTGCCGAGTTGATCCGAGTTGACTCAAATCCCAGATTTAACTAAGATATTTTACTTCCATGATGTTGTTAGAATTGCAATTTATAAGAGCATAAATGAATACATATGCATGATGTAAAGAAAAGGGAGCATGGACAATGATAATGGATTTTGTACAGTGAGGACTATGTCTCTAGGCCCAGTGTTAAGATGGTGTTGGCCAATTCATTCAGTGCTGGAAATGGTGAAGATGTACATGGACTATGTTTTTTGTCATACAAGGATATGTGCCCTCTACATGAGTGTCAAAGTCTCTCCACTAGACGTTCCGCTATAGGAACTATCTCTCACCATAGATCTCCTATTAGCATGACATAAACTCTCTCACCACAGATCTCCTATGTGCATGACATAAACTTACACATGGTTACAGTGAGTATCCTGCCATTATGGCAACAAAGGGATCTCGACCAAAACACCCATAGTGACAATCAATATCCCACCATCATGGAAATAGAGGGATCTCAATTAAAACCTACATAACAATCCATGATGATTACATCTCACATGAAATAAACATAAATATTCTGCATCATACATCAAGCAGGAAGCAAAGCAACATAGTACATATCACAACAAATGATCAAAGAAGTACATGACAAGAACACTTCATATACGTCAACTCTATTGTTGGCTGAAGAATAGGATACTTAGTTGCTAAATCTGAATTCACAGTGAAATTATGGCATCAAATGGCATAGAATCGACTATCCACACTCAGAAATCTGACACCATTACTCCAATATGGAAAATGGCCAAAAAACAGAAGGCTCAGCTGCAAACACTGACTGCACCACTGAATTTGTGTCATCAAGAGTTGTAAAATTGACTATCGATTTTTTGAATTGTGACATCAGTAAAATTTGGGCCTGTAAGAATCTTTTAGATTCCCTTGCGATTCCCCAAAGATTCCATTTTCTAGGTTGACTAGAGATATGCAACTAAAATCACAAAATTGATCTCGCCATTGAGATCCTTGTGAAATTCTGAGAAGAATGAGTATAAAGTTGACTGCATTATGGATCAGGAAAATTTCAGCCTCCAAGGAATTTAGAAGATTCCCTCAAGGTTCTTGAAGATTCTCCTCCATTGGGAATTTGCAAATTCGCTGCTCAAAAGGTGAATCCGACCTCACCATTACATCCGTTGTGAAAATATGAGAAAAATTCCTATAAAATTGATTACATTCTAACAAAAAGAAATTTTACCTCACAAGGAATCTTTTTGGCATCTTAAGATCCTCTGCAAAAAAATTGTCTTGAAACACATGCCATCATGGTTCCACTTTAGCACTAAAAGTAATGGTTCTGTTGCACAGAAATCTATTCGTGGCACGTCTATTCACCGTTCGACGCCTCCCTTCTCTCCCTGTTACTATTTTTCTCCCTCGTGCAAATGAATTGTAAGGTTTTTATATAAATGGGCAGTGGATTTTTCCTTAAGCCCCATGTGGTGGAACGTTTGGGCATTGATACCAAAGGTGAGAGGTCAGGGGATCAAATCCCACCCCTACCAAAAATATACAGAACACATTCATTTTTAGTGTGAAACAGTTTCGATGGGTGTGTTTCATATTTGGTAATGGTTATATATATTACTGTGTAGTTTTGGTTTGACCATTTGAGTGGAGGCAACCGAGTGGTGGGCCAGCGAGGGTGACAGCACAGTGAGGCTAGCCAGGCGTATTCAAGTCCCACCACCTTTAGAGTTGCTAACACATGGCATATGATAGTTGGGTGTGGGCCGGGTCCAGCAGAGGTGGCCCGCCCACCCCATATATTTATATGTGCTTTTATATGACGATTGCCATATGGTGGTTCGGGGTTCGGTAGGGTCATGGTCGTCGAACCATATTTAACTAAAAATTCATTTTAATGTTTGGGGTCCGATGGAGGTGGTGAGGGTCATGGCTCACCACTTTTATTTATTTATTTATTTATTTTTTTTTACAACAATAAGCCATGTTTTATTTTTTCTAATATAAGGGGTATTAGACAAATTAAAGAGGCAACAATCTTTCCCACTCTCGAGAGCCATGTTCCCACATTGGTCGATGGTGAATTTGTAGGAATCTTAAACCTGGCCCATTGCCCCACATTGAATGGCTCTATCTCTGTCATACGAGCTCATATTTGAGTGTTTTTCACACTATTGGAATCAGGTTGATGAGTACTTCGATCTGGTGTTGGTTTGGGAGTAATCTATCCACTTTGAATTTTGACCCCTTCTGAGTCCTTTGGGACTTTTGCATGTGCATGGAGCCATCTAGATCAAGCCTCCCAATTGAGGAGCTTTTGGTCCCCCAAAAGCATCAAAAATAATTTCCAACTTCTTTGTACCATATCTGGACTTACAAGTGTCTGATAAGTCACTCTTCCTTCTCCTTCACCTTTGTCGTTTGGAGCCATAAGCGATGGGTCGACACTTGCAACCTCTGTAACCCTGTAGTACATTAGTTTTCAAATTACATGCTTATCAACACGACCAACTAATGAACCAAGCAACCCATACTTGCCATGAGTTTATAACACATACTCGGTGGTCAAGTTTACATCACAATGGAAACAATAGCCCAGCTATGAAAATAAGGCTAAAATATCATTGTTGCTTCAACATGTGATGGAAAACACGTCATCACTACAACACATGATTTACAAAAATAGTACCAAACACTATTGTTTCTTTGGCAAGTAATGGAAACACAACATCACTTTCACAATTTAAAATGCAATGCAAAATAAGACCAAACATCATTGTTGCTTAACAGGTGATGGAAAACACATCATCACTTTTACATTTTAACATGCAACAAATGGTTTACAAAAGCACAACCATGACAAGATAACATATCTAGAAACAATTTTTCACTTATCAATGTGAATGGGTCACCCCGCTATGGTGGTTTTGCTTGTCAAATGACTTTTTCAACTAGTCCATGCAACGATGCTTTTTCTTTAAGGCGCTACTCTACATGGAGCCTCGAACATGTGGCTCTTTGATTACCACCTCAGTTGCAATGACTACAATAAGTCTCGTTCCTCCAGATCTTTTTTACCTTCTGCTTTTTCTGCTACCAAGAAGGTCTTTCACAACTCTTCCCTTTTCGTGCTACCATTCTCTTCCAGCACTCAACAAGTGTATGGTTATGTAATCCACAAAAAGTACATGTTTTTTGATGCCTTTATTTATGTTCATAATTAGAAAAATGATTGTAATATAAATAAACAATTGAGTATTGAGACCTTCTATACCTTTCCTTGCTATCTTTGGTGTCATTATGACAATGAGAGCTTGCCTCAGCTCTTTCCCTACAATGGGCACTACCATGGGATTATGGTGATGTGTTCCCATCATTCTCTTCCCTCGACCATTTGAACATTGTCTCAGAAGTATCTGACACCCTTGAGCATTATCCTTCAGTGTATCCCAAGCCTACAAATCGAGGCCTGTACACAACCTCCAATTGCTCCGTAATGCCTTGGTTATTAACACCAATTTTTTATTCTTCCTTGTACCTCATCTGGGCAAGGAGCCTTAGGTTTGTCCCTGTAATTGGTATCTCCACATTTAAAACCAAAATCATACTACGTGAAGATGAAACTAAAGGGAAATCAACATATTTTACCTCCACTGTTGAGTTGGAAATAACTGATGAGGGTTTCTCATCATCTATTGTTGGTGGTTCGCTAGCTGTCTTGGCGCATTCCCCAACTTCCTTTCCAACATACCCAAGTCTCGCCTAATGGTAATTCGTCCACTTTGATGGGGTTGAAAATTCCTTGGCCATTAATCGACAAGCATTTTCATTCATACCCCATTCTCTTCAGCAGTTTGGAGCCAATTCCTATGGTATGATTTTCAAAAATAGCGAAATCATCGTCAGGAGACATACATGAAGATGGAGAATTACATTTTACCTCACATGGGTCACGCTATAGCTTTTTTAAGGCCTTGTCGTTAGCTTGCAGCTATTGTAGCAAGAAAACTTTGTTTCTTCTCTTTCTCTCCTTGTATAAGAATCTGCGACTCAGCATTATATGCTTGAAGACACTAGTTGTTTTGCTTCAGTTCTTCTAGTGCCTCTTCTGTGGCTTGTATCTGAAGCTGCAATTTCTATTTTTCCTTTGTCTCTTTTCATAGAGCTTCATAAATTATTTCAATATTTTGGGACACTCTAAGCATGGTCTTGTACAACACTTTTTCATCCTCTATCACTATAGGTTCCATTGTTTTTACTCGCAATTCACATCCACGTGAAGACCACTCTGATACCAAACTTGATCTGAGTTGACTGAACTCCTGATTTAACCAAGATCTTTTACTTTCGTGATGTTGTTAGAACTTCATTTTATAAGAGCATAAATGAACACATATGCATGACGTAAATAAGAGCGAACATGACAAGAATCAACAACATAAAACACAAGACATTGATAATGGAGCTCATCTTGTGTGGACTACATCTTGGGCCTAGTGTCAAGATGGTGTTGGCTTCTTTATTTAGTGCCGGAAATGGTGAATATGTACATGGACTATTTTTTCTGTAATACAAAGATATGTGCCCTATACATGAGAGGCAAAGTCTCTCCACAAGATGTTCTGCTACAGGAACTATCACTCATGACATACCTCCTATCAGCATGACATAAAATTACACATGGTTAGAATAAGTATCCTGCCATCATGGCAACAAAGGAATCTTGACAAAAACACCCATGGTGACAATAAGTGTCCCACCATCATGGACACAAAGGGATCTCAATCAAAACCTACATAGCAATCCATGATGAATACATCTCACATGAAATAGACATAAATATTCTGCATCATACATCAAGCAGGAATCGAAACAAGATAATACATCTCAGAACAAATGATAAAAAAAGTACATGACAACAACACTTCATACAACTCAACTTTGCTACTGGCTGAAGAATAGGATACTTAGCTGCTGAATCTAAATGAACCATCGAAATCGTGGTGTCCAATGGTATAGAATTGACTATCCACACTATGAAATATGACAATATTACTCCAATTTGGAAAATGGACAAAAAATAGAAGGCTCAAATACAGAAATAGACTGCACTACTAAATTTTTGTTGTCGAGAGGTATAAAATCAACTATCCATTTTATGAATTGTGACATCGGCAAAATCTGGGCCTGTAGGAATCTTTTAATTTCGCTCGTTATTCTCCAAATATTTCCTCATCCGGCTTGACTAGAGATCTGCAACTCAAATCAAAAAATTGATCTCACCATTGAGATCCTTGTGAAATTCTGAGAAGAATGGGTATAAAATTGGCTGCATTCTGGATATGGGAAATTTCAGCCACCAAGGAATTTGGGAGATTTTTTCAAGATTCTTGAAGATTTTCCTCCAATGGATATCTAAAAATTGGTTTCTAAAAAGATGAATCCAACCTCGCCATTGCATTCCTTGTGAAAATATGAGAAAAATGAATGTAAACTTGATGACGTTCTAGAAAAAAAGAAATTTTACCTCTGAGCGAATCTTTTTGGCATCTTAAGATTCTCTACAAAAATTTTGTCTCAAAATGCGTGTCATCATGGTTCTGCCTCATCTTTGAAAATCATGGTTCCACTACATGGAACTCTATTCACGGCACCTCCATTCCGCATTCAATGCCTTCATTCTCTCCCTGTTCTCATTCTTCTCCCTCGTGCAAATGAATTGAAAGGTTTTTTGTATAAATAGGTGCGGATTTTTCCATGAGCCCCACGTGGTGGAACGGTTGGGCATTGTTACCAAAAGTGGGCAGTCAAGGGATCAAATCTTGCCCCCGCCAAAAATATACATCACACATTAATATTTAGTGTGAAATGGTTTCAATGGGTGAATTTTATATTTGGTAATGTTGATATATGTTACCGTGCAGTTTTGGTTTGACCCTTTGAGTGGAGGCGCCTAGGTGCTCGGCTGGCCAGGGTGGTCGGGCAAGTTCAAGCCTCGCCACGTCTAGAGTTGCTAGCACATGGTGTATAGTGGTTGGATGTGGGATGGGTCCACTAGAGGTGTCCCGCCCACACCATATATTTATATGTGTTTTTATATGGTCGTTGTCATATGGTGGTTGGGGGTCCAGTGGGGTCATGGCTGCTGACCCATATTTAATTAAAAATTCATTTTAATGTTAGGGGTCTGATGGAGGTGGCAGGGTTCATGACCCGCCACATTTTTTAGTATTTTTACTTGTTTTTTTTTTGTTTTTTTACAAAAATAGGCCATTTTTTTTTATTTTGTCTAACATAAGAGGTATTAGACAAATTAAAGAGGCAACAATTTCACCCACTCTCGGGAGCTAAGTTCCCATGCTAGTTGACGGTGAATTTTGAAGACACTTAAAACCTGACCCACTGCCCAACTTTGATCACAAATTTTACTGGCCCTATCTCCCTCATACGAGCTTCGATTTGAGTGTTGTTCACATCATTGGAATCAAGGCGACAAGAATTTCAATTTGGTGTTGGTTTGGGAGCAATTTGTCCACTTTGAATTTTGACCCCTTCTGAGTCATCTGGTCTTCTGCATGTGTTTGGAGCCACTTGGATCATGCAGCCATGGGCCGAGGTTTCATACATCATTATGTGATACATTAGCTATGAAGGTCAACTCTCTAGTTTGTTTAAATATAATTTTATTCTTTTAGCATGTCTTCAGTTCCATCGATTGCATTCTCTATATATTTCATTTTTTCTTTGGAACAATATTCAATTATTTGCATTTTCTACGTGCCGGTTGCACCAATCATTGGAAGTCCTCACAAACCATGGACTTGTTAGGATGTTGGAGGTGCATGCCATATTATAGACCCCTACAACTTGGCCACAATTTGTTGAACTAGTAGAAGAAGAGCTTGCGACTATGATGCCATCAAGGGTTCAGGAATAATTGTTGACAGAGAAAGAAGCCAAAGTTGATACTGCTCCACAAGAGCCAGCATCAAATTTCTAACAATTGGCGGAGATGGGGGAACAAGAGATGGAAGAAGAATAGGATGGAAGGGAGGAAGAAATGACAAAACATCCAACTATTACAGGGGGTATAGATGAAATTGGAGAAGCTGAGACAGAAGGCATTAGAAGAATGGAAATTAAGGAAGTTGCTCCTCATTTTCTACTCCTCACTTCCCTACCAAAAGGGGCAAGGAAATTCCACTCCCCTACCCGCATAGTAAGAGAAAGAATCTCTCCTTTGGTATTAAATTTTGTAGGAGTAATTACGAGAGGAAGCACCACTATTGACATTGCTCCACAAGAACTATTGCCAACAATTGAGCCAATGGGAGAGGAAGATACCCTTGACATTGTTACACAAGAACCAATGTCAACTATTGGATAGATGGAGGAAGAAATTATTTCTGATACTATCATATAAGAACCAGTTTTTACTAGTGAGAAAATTGGAGAAATGTTTTTCAACAGTGTTACACAAGAACCCGTGTCCATTGGTGACAAAATTGAGGAAGTTTTTGTTAACACTAATCCACAAGAACTAGCATTGACTGGTGATTTAATTGAAGAAATGGATATTTTTGACACTACTCCGCAAGAACTATTGTCAACACTCAAGTAGTTGGAAAGAGACATGGCTATTGGTACTAACCCGCAACAGCCATAATCAATTCTTGAGAAAGTGGAAGGAGAAAACAAGGAAACAAAATTGATACAGAAAGAAAATGTCAATGACACTACTCTTTAGGAACCTGCAATGGTTCTTGATCCATTTGGAGGAAATGTGGAGGTATTGGTACATGCAGAAGAAAGAACTAAAGCCACCCCCCAAGCTATTTAACAAGTGGAGGAAATAAGAGTAAAATAGGAATTGGGTGATGAGTTCATTGGTGTCAATCCTTTAAACCAAACACTGACTATGAGACCAATGGAGGTAATTTTTAAATAGGAATTTGTTGAACAATGTGGAAAAAGGAAGGTCCCCATCTAGGGCTGGTATCGATCACTGTTGAGGGAGAATATGCAATTATAAATGGAAATTACTAAGTGGAGGAGACAAGTACTATGCTTGCAAAGATGAGTGAGAAGGAAAAAGAGGAATGTCAACCAAGATACCATGACTCCATGAGCTAAAATAGCTTTAGTAGCAGTACAAACTTAAGATAGGCCATTGTCCTTGATAGCTACACAGGCCGAGTTATTTATACTTTTGATTGAGTCTCGGGAGTTTCTGCTAACTCTGAAGATTCAGAAATGGAAAACCATTGCTTATCGTCTTGAGGAGGGATCTATCTCTTTGGAAGAACACCATAAATAATTGAAAGGAATTTGGGAACAAGCATCAAAATTAGTGGTTGATTATGTCACCCTGATAGAAAAAGATAAAACGAAACAGGAAAAACAGCATACAAAGATTGAATAATTACAAGGGCAAGTTCAGCTACTGAAAGCTAACAAGGATGAAATGTTCACCCTAACGCAGTAGGTAATGGCATTCCTACATCATTATAACTTATATTGTTTATTTCTTCATGAGAAATATCTATTTCTATGTCTAGAAAGTATCCATCAGGAAATTAACCGTGACATAGAAGACCTTATGCAGTTCCTACAAATCCTGAGAGCTCACAATCTGTTGAACCAACACTTGATGTGTGAACTTTATTTTCATAATTACATCCTAAAGAATGATCAGTTATTCAATCCAATACCATATATGGGAGACATTTTGTTGAGAGCATTCACATCCTTCATGATTAATTTGGTCAAGTGGAAAAATGCCTTCGACATGTTTAAAGAAACTTAAGAAAATTAGCACTTGCGGTCAGAATGGAACATTGTCAATCAGCAGATATTTATGATATACATAAAAAAAATTTGCAAGTAGAAGGGCGAAAGGAGCTGATATTGATAACACAAAAGTGATGTGCTAACCTGTGTATGAAGAAAATATTCACTTGTCAAGTTGAAGCCCACGATACTTGTCAGAAGCACTGGATGTTATCATCATTAGCAGTTCATGTGAGAGAACCTTTTGGGGCCCCCAATTTTACCATGGATTTGAAGAGAATTCCACATTATATCACATGCATATGACATTGTGGGGTCTGGTGGATAGGGATGAGATTTCAATTCCACATCATTTAGTTTCCTTTTGAGAAATACACATTGATTTATGTGGCAGAAGAGGATTTGTGGAATGATACACTTTGATCGGATGGTTTCAAACTCCACGGGATAGATATGGCTGTGAGATATGACCTTGTATAGCTTCATGCTAATCAGAGAGGATCCAACCCAGACCTACATAGATAGTGAGCTACATGAGGACATACAAAAAAGCTAGTTGGGAGGAGATGTTGCTTGCTAATGTTTCCTACTTTTTACCCACCTTTTTATCCCTTTCCTTCACCTATTTGATGTCTTTGGGAGGTTAATTTACATCTCGAGCAACGAAGGTATATGTTTTTTCATGTCATTATGAAACATTAATCGATGAAGCATAGTTCGAGGGGAACGTTTCTTATGTGAATTGTTAACCCAAGTTTCCTTACAGATTCGAAAGGATGATGATCATCAGGCTACCATTTAGTGTATGTTTATTAATGATTTGGCAGTGTTAATCTCACTATGTTGGCGGTAACATTGTTAAACCAATGAGATTCTTTTGGACCAATGCATTTGCTATCTTAGTATTTTGTTTTTTCTCAAATGAGCATTGTGTATTTGTAGGCAGACAGTTGTTTTAATCTATGGAAATCGTTGATACCATTCTTGTAATATTGAAATGTATAATTAAGGTTACAAAGGGAGAAAAAATACAATTGGAGACACTAGAATTATAAGAATGTACCAACAAACTTCTGTAGTTTCCTTCTAGTTAATGCAATCCTCATCTTTTGACTATTAACTACTCTTTGATCCTTCACCACAACCTTGATTAGAGAGTTGGGACCACTCTCCTGATCATGTGCTCTTGTACTAGTGGTATGTGTAGATTTAGTTTTTGTATGATTATTTCTTTAATGCTGTAATGGTTCATTAATTTTGTGTTGTTGTGAATCCTAATCTATTATTGCTCTTATTGCATGTTGTTACACATTTTTATATTGTTAATTGAACGCTCAATGTTGGGTAGGGAAACAGTTGCCTGCATCGACTTTGCATGACAACCTTAAAATAACCAAACAAGCTCTAAATTGACAATTAATGTTGGGAAGGGTGAATTCTATAATTCATATCTAAACACCAACAATCATCTCATTCAATCCTTCTTCATGCATTGCATTTTCATTGTCATGCTCTTCATGATCATTAAGGTTGCCAGCTAGTAGCATAATACAATCATCAGTGTATGTGAATCTAATTAGTTGTTCAAATTTATCAAGTGGTAAAGTTCTCTTTAAAATATGCTCTTTTCACCCTAGTATGGTTTAAAGGATGGTTTGGATCATCCCATCCAAATCTTAATAGCTGAGCTGGATCAAGTTAGGTACTAGTAGTCATTATTTTATCATCATCTTCTACATATTGACAAACACAACCACTATTTAATGTCTGGAAAGGATTGAATAAAACATAAATGTATCAATTTCAAAGAAATATAATCAAATATCATTTAACAAATCCCATCCCATGTACTATAGTTTTGACCAACCTCTTCTTCACTGTAATTATTTGTTGCATTTGTATTCTCCATTCTCATATCCTCTTCCACCCATTGTGTTCTTCACGATATAAAAATTTTAGGTCCATGCCCACGTATATATGTTTTTTTCTTTTTCTAGTCGAAAACTTAAGTTGTGCACCATTTTTTTAATGTGGTTCACAAAAACTAAGTGGTCACTACATCCACTGGAAAATCCAGGTAGATCAACCTGAAGGGATATACCTACCGAACAAACTAGAAAAGCCTAACCTCAAGGGAATTGAGGAGATTTGACCCGATGACCTCCCCATTGGCAAGATACTTAGTAATGGGAACTCAACCAACTGAGCTATACCTTGGGGCTTACATAGGTTATGCACATGTTCCAACCTCCATATGAAATATTAACAACATGCATTAATTCCTCTCAAGGTTGGATAATACACTATAAAATCTAATATTATTATGAAAATGGACGGACATATCACAAAATGCTTCCTAAGTTAAGTCAAAATTTGATAATTATATGATATCTGTGACATATATTGTTTCCTTATTTAATATGACATGATATGTTTCCATTTCCTCGTCTTTCCCCTATACTATAACATAGTCAATGATATTTAGTACAAGAATATATATAGTTTCAACCAATAAGCTATCCAACACAAAGCCTCACTTTGCTCATATATTTGACATATCAATATCATGTTTTGGATTTGAAAAAAGAAATAAAATATTTTATATAACTTTATCTCGTCTATGTTGTAGCATTTGTGAATTTATAAGTACCATCCTCCTTTTGCTGAGGTTGGTTTGTCTCCATATCTTTATTGTATCTGTAGATTATATTTCTATTTCTATGGCCACCCACGTTCCTTTCATTGATTTAGTAGGCCTATGTCATCCATGTCCTCTACCCATGGCCTCATCTAGATCCTGTAATACACAA
This sequence comes from Pinus taeda, assembly GCA_000404065.3. Taxonomy (NCBI): domain Eukaryota; kingdom Viridiplantae; phylum Streptophyta; class Pinopsida; order Pinales; family Pinaceae; genus Pinus; species Pinus taeda. The sequence continues at coordinate 138,754 of APFE030895247.1, forward strand.
CAATGACATTAGTCACATAACATCTCTGCACTTCGTAAATTCTCTATCCAATTTTCTAAATGTATAATCAATTTAAGCTTAGCCAGTTTTCATTGTACCTTTCTAACTAAAATGTCCCTATTTTGAATATATACCCTTTTTTATTAATTTCTACTCCCAATACGGTGACATGAAACACTGCTTATAAATATTGGATGAGGATTATGAAAACTAATGGACTACTTTTTATTTTCTTCATGGTTTCGTTTAACTTAATTCAACCCCTTCATCCATAATTTTAAACTGCAAATTATATGTATTTTTGTATATTTAAAAAAAATCCTTTGATCCTATATGTTAGAAAATATACTATTTTCAAATTTTCATTTTTAATCATTCTAGAAGAAATAAATATATAATATAATAATTAGTATAAGCTATCTTCAGGATGTGATATAATTTCAATGGCACCATCAACTCTATAAAGGAGTAAAGAGTGAGTGGTGAGATTGAAAATGTTTGTGTAACATGTATACATAATCACTAAGAAACACAACCTTTAAAGATGAAAATGTGTGTATGTGACTATTGTAGTGTATTGTTAGATTATGAGTAATTTTCTCTTAAAATAAAATTAGAAAGTTTGTAATCACACCAAATTCATTAGTATGATAGGAAGACATGACATAAAACACACTTCATTACAGGGTCAAAACACAATTTATAGGGATTTACATCAACCAAAATTTAATCTTATTCCATGTGCCTATGCACATTGCACATCCAATATTGGTATTGATTTAAACCTCATAAAAAGTGACAATAGCATGGAAGCCTCCCACATCGGCGTTACAAAATTCAAATATGACAATGAATAGCCTAAATCTAAAATTAAAAAAAAAAACTTTGCCAGTCTATAATTGACACATACAATGGATAAACATATTGTGCATCCCAACTATTCAACCAAAACAATGTAGTACAGTCACCATATTTCCATTCTAATACTCACCAATTGCAAATTGAGGGAGATGTGAAGTTTTGTGCGAAGTTGGAGTAGATCACGGTTGGATCAATGCATTGAGCCTATGAAAGAAAATAACTAATCGATTATATCTTTGTTGATGGTGGGAAGAGATGATGATGGACCTCTCCTCCCCTATTGTGGATTTCAATAAAATAAAAATAAAAATCATTTATGGGTGTCATTCGACCTCTAGAAGTCACAAAATAAATTTAGCATATCATTCTCCCCCTGCCAGAGATGAAAATCAATCCCTTTTCCATCCATTTTGCACTAATTTTGTTCGAAACTATTAGAGAGAAGGGAAAAAAAATGTAGGGATCAAGTATTTTGGACACCGTCGAGGAAAAATAATTGTCGTAGGATGCAACAAAATGTCAAGCAGCAAAAGAGGGAAACGAGCAATGGGATCTGATTCTTGTGAGAATGAGGTATTTCCTACTATAGTTATATATTTTCACATGTTTCCATTTCTTATTTGAATTGTACTTTTTAGTTTTTAGTTTCAAAATTATAAAAGAAGAAATTTGGGTTTAAGTATTGAGGGGCTTTCAAAGTGCATTATATTAGATATCATTTTTTTGGGAATTCGACTATGTTAAGTAAGTCATTCATCTATGAAAATTTCCATAAGAGGTAGTCATATTTTACTAATTTATCATGATTTTTGAATATTCCACTTAGCACCATTGCATCAGGTGTTGCTCACAGGGGTGAAGAAGTGGGATTGGAACTAGTAAAATTAATCACATAGTGCCAATCATCACTTCTGGGGCTTGCACGTAGTAACCAGGACTTCCCAGGAGGTCGCCCATCCTAGATCTCCTCTAGCTCAAGCATGCTTAAATGTGAATTTTTCCCCAAGATAAAGTGCACTTAGCTTCCTACCCCATCTGCGAAGCCTTAACAAGTATTGTGCCTCATGAACCATTCAAGTAGAGCTCACTCCACTCTTTTGTATTTACGTATTGATGGGCTTCCATAGTGCATTATATTAGATATTATTTCTCATGAGTTTTGAATAGTCCACTTAGCATTCATTGCGTCGGGTGATGCTCATATGACTGAAGAAATGGGATTCAAACTAGTGAAATGAACACATAGTGTCAATCATCACTTCCAAGGCTTGCACCCAGTAACCAGGACTTCTCAAAATAAAAATTAGGGTTTATTTTTTTATTTCTAATTTTAAAAGAGAAATTGTATGGTACATATATAGGGACATTAGAGTGAAAAAATGAAAGATACAAAGGCTTCTATATTCAAGGTGTAAGGAGTGAATAAGCTAGAATGTATGGACTTCTCCATGCTTTCCAAATGCATGGAATAAAATACTGAAGGCACTAAAATAGACCAACCAAAGCAACCCTGTCAAAGGGAATCAATTGATTCCCCATCAACCCTTGGATCAAGAAAATGATCTAGGAAAAATTAAATCACAATAACCTATAAGATTGTAGAACAAAGAAAAAATACATTCCATGTCCCACCCACGCCTGAGACACAAATTTATTCCCCCACCAGCTTAGGTACTTATGCATCTTGCATTGGTACATAGAAAACCGTGGTAGAATATGATGTTGCCTCTAGCGAAATCAGAATGAAAAATGTCGAGAAAGTTTTCAATCATAGGTTGAACGAATCATCCCTTCAATGCTTAAAATAACATCTACATCTTCCATTATCGAAGATACCCATGCACCTTTAAAAGGAAGTCATCCATGACATGCAGACTGAATTTGGGACAGGATGGTTAGTAAAGAAAGTAAAAATAAATGACTCAAAACTACAAGAGATTCTATTGCAACCAAAATAAAAGGATGAAAAAAGATTCCTCCCAAGCTAAGTGCCAAAAGAAATAAAATTGATGTAAGAGTGAAAGTACGGAAGGAGCTCATGGAAGCATATGATAGAGCAGATGCATGGAGGAAGTCCAATGAGGAGAGCATGGAGGTATTTAAACTTTGTTGGGTCCCTATAATACTAGTGATTACCCCGTTACTATTGTAGTTGTACCCCTTATTAATATTGTTGTGCCCCTATTGTCCCCATATTGTTGTCACTGTGCCCCATAGAATCCCTCTATTGTTATTTTTGTGGCTTTATATTATTATTGTTAGGTTGGCTGGGTTATATTGTGACTCCTTAGACTCCTATATATAGAAAGGAAGTTTTTTCATTTGAATCATCCAAGAAATGTTCATTTATGTAATGTAAAGGAGGTTGCCCCCTCGAAGACGCTTAATTTTAAGGCATTTATCTATCTTTTATATCTTTTTCTTGAGCTGGTTTCATAACATTTGGTATCAGAGCTTTGGATTCTAGTGTTTTGCTGCTATGAACAGGTCATAGTGGCATTTTCGCTATAACGTTTTTTTTGTGAAATTTCATAAGCGAAGAAAAAAACCCATTTGAGACGAAATCATACTAAACCTTGTGTCTGAATTTCAGAGATGTTTTCACTATATTTGCGGAGATATGATCTGAGGAAGTTGGTCTTTTTGCAAACTCCTGAATTACATTCCAAACAGGTGACCTGGGGAAAATCATCATAACTTTCCCTTTGAGCATCAGATTGAAATTTTGTAAGAAGGTACACAAAGAGGACAGACTGTAGCTTCCTGTTTATATTTTTTAGAGCCAAAGGTTGAAACAACGACACGTGGCATGTCGTACAAGTTCGCTCTACTGAATTAGTCTATAATCAGGTCACTGTGGGATATTTGGTATAACTCTTCATTTGAGAATCCAATTGGGGTCAGACTGGTGGCATTGGAAAGAGGACACAAAGGCCTACCATCAATTGGAATTTCCAAACTAGATGATCTGAAATTACAGAGATACGTCAGAGGCAATATCGAGCTCCTACAAAGTAAAAAAAGGTGTGTAGATTTTTTAAATTTTTGCTTAAGATTGGTTTGAAAAATTATTTTGAAGGAATTCAAAGAGCATAGTAGAGCATTAGTATCGGTAACTGATGACCTGAGGAAAGAAAATGAAAACACCTAGTAAGCAATCTGAAAGCTCTAGCATGAATCATGAAGAAGAGGAAGAAATGCTACATGATATATCAAAATTACAAGACCAAGTGCAACATATTTTACTCTCACAAAAGCTAACAGAAGCTAAGATAAAGGGCGTGGAAGCCAAGATTGAAGATTTGAAGATAGATTTGAAGGCAAATTTGACAAATTTTCTACAAGAAATACTTTCTAATGGTGAAAGGGCAGTAAAGGAAACTCATGATGTGAACAAAGGAAATGTTAATCATGATTTCATAGACTCTAATGTTGGATCGAAGACGCACCATATACCAAAAATCGATATGAGAAAGTTTGATGGGAAGGATCCAACAACATGGATATTACAGATGGAGCAATTTTTCGATCTCAATAAGGTGCAAAACACACAAAAGGTACGTCTTGCAACTTTATATTTGGAACCAAATCAGTTTGTATGGTATCAATGGCTTTGCTCTCATAAACAATTTATCACTTGGGAAATTTTTACGGAAGAATCGATAGCACATTATGAGGATACAAAAAGCAACACTTTTTTTAGCCAATTGATAAGTCTCAAACAAAAGGGTTCAATAATGGAGCACATTGAGGAGTTCCAAAAATTGAACATAAGGGTAAAAAATATTCCAGAGGAGCATAGGATTGATGTGTTCATAGGGACTTTAAAGGATAATATCCAACATGATGTTCGCCTTTGGGAACCTGATTCATTAGAGAAGGCATTCAGGTTAGCAAGAAAAATGGAAAGCAAAATTATGCAACCAGGAAGCATACCACTCACAACTATAAATATGGAAGTGTTGTTGCCCCTAGTGTTCCACAACCTATAAGGTTGTTGACACCACAACAATTGGAAGAAAAAAGAGCAAAAGGGCTTTGTTACAGTTGTGATAGCAAATACACTAAAGGTCATAGTGTGCTGAGAAGAAATTATTCTACATAGATTGTGAAGAGGAAGAAGAAAATGAGCAAGAAAGGTCAAAAGAAGAGGATATACTCCAGGAACAAAGCCTAGATGAGGAACAAATGAATCCGACAATATCTTGTAATGCATTAGCGGGAATTACCACTCCTCAACCATCAAGATAGAATGACAAATCAAGAAGAAAAAGGTAATAGTGTTGATTGATTCAGGAAGCACCCACAATTTTATTCATTGTAAGGTAGAAAAATAATTGAATTTCTTCCTATATCCAGCACCAGAGTGTCAAGTGATTATTGCAAATGGAGGAACAATAAATTTCTCTGGAAAGTGCCATAATATCAAGCTATCCATGTGAAAATATGTATTGACTAGCCCAATGCTTTCCATTCCAATGGGAGGTGCTGATGTTGTATTAGGAGTCCAGCAGCTACAATCCTTGGGTACAATATATTTTAATTTTCAAGAAAGTTTCATGAAATTTTTTGTGGAAGGAAAGGATGTTGAATTAAGGGTTATTGAAAGGAAACCCAGAAAGATAATCAGCTCTAACGGTATGACAAAGCTTCTAAAAGAGGAACAAAAAGGTGTAATTGCACAATTATGTTCGCTAGATGTTTCCACATTGGAATCATCTATTTCTCCAGATCTCCAAAAAGTCTTGGACAATCATTCCAATGTATTTGAGACTCCCAAAGGTCTCCCACCTATTCTTGATCATGATGATGCTATTCATCTGATTCCAGGAAGTGTTCCTCCAAACATCAGGCCATACAGATATCCCTATGCCCAAAAGAGTGAAATTGAACATATGGTTGCAGAAATGTTGAAGGATGGTATAATTCAACCGAGTCAAAGTTCTTTCTTTGCTCTAGTAGTATTGGTGCACAAGAAGGATGGATCATGGAGCATGTGTCTAGATTATAGGGAGCTCAACAAGCTCACTATTAA
>APFE030895247.1:147663-161373 GCA_000404065.3 Pinus taeda
GTTTTTTCATTTGAATCATCCAAGAATTGTTCATTTATGTAATGTAAAGGAGGTTGCCCCCTCGAAGAGGCTAAATTTTAAGGTGTTGATCTATCTTTTCTATCTTTTTCTTGAGTTGGTTTCATAAAAAACTTGGTCATAAGATTATTTCAAATTCATTAAGTTATTTTTATATTTTAGTGGTCCATAGTTAAATTGAATTAGTGTATGTTTCAGGACAAGGCCTTGTATGCCAGGCTTTCCAAATATCATGCCACACATCACAGTGTCCAAACAGATTTAGAAGCCTTAACATGAAAATTTGTAAGTATATTTAATATTTGAAATTACAATTTTTTTCAAATTTTGTACAAAAAGGAAAATGATTAGATATTAATTACTTTAACTTGTCCATCTATGATGTTTTGACAGGAGCAACAATGTGGTCATTATCTATAACAATTTGAATTCATTATAATACAATAAAGAAAGTGGTATGATTTTGTTATTCGGATGAGAATGAGGTATCATTAGTTGAAGTTCTATAACTTACTTTGATATTGTTATGTTCATATGTCAATTTGCATTTATTGTGTTGATTTGTTTATTTATTTGTAGCTTGAGTTCTTTTGTGCTCCCATTAGTCATAACACCCTTATAACTCACCAAACTTTCACTATGATCAAGTCCTTTGAATCAATATCCAATCATGGATTTATCAAGTCCTTTTCCAAACCATAGGCCAGAGGAGGGATGCAACACCATGTAATAAATAACTCTTATACAACAAAACATATTACATGGGTTTGATTATAGATGCTTGGGTTGAGAGCACATAACATGGTTTTGATTATAGATGCTTGGGTTGAGAGCACACTACATGGGATTGATTATGGATCCAAGATACATGTGTTGAGGAGAATGTGATGACTGTCTTGGAAACTAAGAAGCCTTATGATGAGGAGGATTTGACACTTGAAACTCATTCTTAGTCAGTACACCACTTGAGGATTGGTCTCTTGAAGTGTATACCTAAGAGAAAGAGAACTTCACATGGAGACCTTATCTTGTGCATTAAATTAAATTGCTTGTGTAATTATTCCACTTTACCAATGTTGGCCTCCGTCACCTACTCTACATAGGGGAAGAGAATGTCTTTTTCTATGTCGTACTCATTATTCCATCTATATAACTTTTATGGAGAGTTATTAGTGCTTGTGATACATAATATAGGAAGACCTATAGTTTGTGATGTAAGCCTTAGAGACGAAATAAAAATGACAGCTAACATTAGGGATGATGTTGAGTCTTCGCTCTTGTCTTAGAAATAATTTTCCATATGGTAGAATGAAGGGAGTATTGAGGTCTAAAACATTTATTTTGTAGTGATATATATATTGAATTAATTTATTAGAGATGTAGGTGCATGACTATTATAATAGGAACATTTATTATGTAGGAATATGTTGTATCCTATTTTAACTTTGAAGGTCTAGTTTGAAAGAAAGGACTTGAAATGCTATAGGACACTTTCTTTTCTAGTCCTATGGGGAGTATGGTTAGCACAAAACTTGATTATTTTTCAAAACAAAATTATTCCTACATTCTAAACTACAACAGAAGTCTGCTGGCTATTCCATCTCTATCAGACCCTTAGTAATCCTAAAACAAACAGACAAGTGGGTCATGTGGTGATAAACCTATAGATGAAATGTGAAGTAGTTTGTTGAGAAATTAATGAATAAATTCAACTAGCCTACTTATATGTGATTACACCCTTTAAAATTGACATTGTAGTATGGAGAGAAGAACATAAAGAAATTTTAGGTTTAAAGCATAGGGATAAAAAAATCATATGCATTAGATCTAGAAAAGAGAGAAATAAATTAAAGAAATAAGGTTCATAGACTGCATAATGCTTCATTAAGGTTTCTTAGATAAGAGTCATAGGTATCACAACTATTCACACAACATTGATAAAAATTTTTATGAAAGAAACCAACAACTTTTTTACATAGGTATCAGAAGAAGAATAACATAAATACAAATTTAGTAATGAACTCCTCTTTTATACACACTTTCAAGCTTTGACAAGAAAGATGAAAGGATTGTTGTTACAACATCTATCATGGAATTTTTTGTTACAGCATCTACTATAACAACATCCTTTGATACAACATTTTCTTCTCAATCCATTGTTACCTACATTTTTCCTTCTGAATTTGTTTCCTTAATAACCCAAGTGTTGTTGTAGTGTTGGGTGGAAAAACGTCTACTTAGCTGCCGACTTTCAATATTTGACAAGCAACATGAAATGGATTTCTACCCAGTCAATTGGTTTTTTTTTGTAAGCTAGGTTATTACCACTTCTATTTATATACAACCATAATAAAAATTGTACAAAACCTGTGACCTCAACCTGCCTCGAAGGGAAACCAGGTCTGTTGGTCACTCATAGTATCATAGTTTGGAAATGTTTTCATGTCAGCCTTAACACAACGTGCCAAGAACCTAAAACAAGCTCTATCTATGTACTGATTTTCTATATCTGGGCTTCGTCTCATAATATAACTTCCTTACAGATTGGTTTTCTAAAGTTTATCACAAAAATTAAAAAAAGTAGTAGAATAAATGGTGAATCTACCCAGATTTCTTGCTTACCTTCTTCCTCACGCTTCGCCATGGCCAAATCCTTCAGTAAGAGCCGGACTTCCTCGATTTTGTTATCCTAGTTCCACATCATAAGTTGTAGGTTATTCATTTCCTTTGTCATAGCTGGCATTCCATGGGAAATCTCTGCGATCTCAACAACAACCTACTCCATTGCTCTGGCTAACAGGTGCTTCATTACCCAGTACATGTGAAGGGCCCGTTTGTACAGGGTTAGGCGGTCGCGCGTATTTCCCCGGTCCGGAAGCAGAGTAATCCATTTTTCCATTTCAGGGTCCGATGGTTCCTCGCAAACACTGAACTCCATTGTGTCGATCATCCTCCTAATATCGCTATCAGTCCCTTGAATGTATGCCTTCTCCACGTCCTTTGCTACCTGGTCCATGGAGCATCTTCCTTTCTTCTGTTGACTCCCAGCTTGAGCCTCCAATTCAGATTGGGGTACCTGCCGCGGTCGACATCGCCCTCTGCTTCTCCTTCGGTTCCCTCACTTCGTCAGTCTGCCCCTGCTACTCTGCCCAACTTTGAATGTGTCTCTTATCCGGCCTTTCCCCTTCCCAATCTCTGGTTCTTCCTCTTCAGGACTATCGTCTTCCACCTTAATTTGTTCCTACTCTCCCCTGATATTCCTCTTTCCTCCCTCCTGTGCATGCCGCTCCCTCCTTCCTTCTTCTGCCATGTTGATTGATTGACGATGAAAACTGGGTCTCTCGTCTCTCTGCCACCTTACCCTGCTCCTCGCCACCTTCCTGGACATCAAATTGTTTGTCAATCGCTCTACTCTCATCCTTAAATGAGGTTCGCCACCTAACCTCTGATGCAGCATATAGTCGTCGCCGATTCCTTCTCCAATCTTCCTCATTATTCCGCCTGTCGTTTGCCTTGGATTGCAGTCTTCCCTGCTCTCCGTCGCATCCTTCCACATGATGATCTCCCCGAGTAATGGCGCGTGCTGGTCCGGAAAACCCTTCACCATTTTCTCCTGTCCGTACGTCTCCACCCCAATCGGGGAGTGATTATTTCCTCTGTGATGGAAGTATTGCTTCATTATTATCCTGATTTGTTATTCTGTTTAATTTTTCCCATCTTGTTCTAGCCATCTGAGGTGTCCATATAGAGTCTACCTTTCCTTCCAGTTCGCAACATCCCCAATTTGCCAGATAATCAACAAGTTTATTGCCCTATATTCTTACATGATGGACGACCTTGTACTCTATGCGCTTCATGGCTTCTTCGAGGTCCTAGATAAGACCTGCTGTCCTCCAGCTTTTGGCCACCTGTTCCCATGACTTTCCCTGATTTAATTTCCTGATTGCCTCTATCACCAGATTTTAATCTCCTTCTATTTCTAGTTTCATGTAACCATTCCTAATAGTGATCCTAATCCCTTGATACATCGCCATGAATTTGGCTTTATTGTTACTCATTATACCTCCTCTGTCTGCATAGATCCACCTTGTCTGTCCTTGGCTATCTCTGAAGATCCCACCATATCCAGCTGGACCTGGGTTTCCCTTTGACGCTCCGTCAAGTTGAGTTTAATAAAACCTTCCTGAGGGCATATGAAAACAACCGGGCTTTGGATTTTTATACCCTGAGTTTTTTGATTGTTAGGGAAAACCATCTCCGGTTGCAGATTTAGCTTTCTTAGAATGTAATTCTCCTCCTCTGAAGTTTTCCAATCTTCCTGTTCCCATGTTTCTGAAAGGATTGTTTCTCTTATTTGATTCTGGATTCTTTTCAATAAGTCCTCTGGTTTGGATTTCTTACCTTGAAAAATCCTACGATTCCTCTCTTTCCATAGGTTCCATATGTTGAAGCCCATTACCAGGTTTCAAGCTCTCCTAATTACCGGGCTATGAAATTGTCCCTTCCCCCAATAGAAGAGAGTTTGGATTATGTCCGTGGGGTCATGATTTGTCTTTCCAAAGAGACATCCGGTTTCTTCCCATTGAGACTGAGGTACCATGTAGCCATTCAAGATGTGTTCCTGGTCTTCTCTGTTTTGGTCACATAAGCTACATCTTAGTGGTCCCTGGAAACCTCTTTTCTAAATTTGGTCCCATGTAAGTATGTGTTCTCTACCAACTAGCCATGCAAATAGGGTAACCTTTGGCCACCACCTATTCTTCCATAATTGTTGCCAGTCATGAGCCTGGAATTCCTTTGCTTGCTTGGTTTTTATGGCATAGGCTTCCTTAACTGAGAAAGTACCTTTTGTATTTCCACCCCATCTGAGGATATCTGGTCCTTCTCTGTTTCTAATCCTCCTTGAGTTCATTTCCTTTATTATTCTGTCTTTCAACTCCTCCTCAATGTTATTGCCCCATTCTTCAGGTCCTTTCCATTCTCTCCATATGTCGTTTTCTCCCCCTTCCTTCCAGTAGTCTTTGACTAGGATTAAGCCTTTAGCCTTAGCTTCCCTGTAGATATTCTGCATCTCTTGAGCTTCCATCAATCTTTCCCATTGTTGCCAAGCCTCTTCCCAAAATTTTGTTGTACTTCCATTTCTTATTTCCCAAAAAGCATGTCTATTTATGATGTCTCTATTTTGACATGCTAGCTCCCATATCCCAGAACCTCTTGGCATTTCTTCCTTTCTTGTGATTTCTTCAACTGCTGTGGGCATGTTATATTTCAAATTCCATATTTCCTTCCATAGATACTTACCGCCTTTCAGCCATCTCCACTAGAGTTTCGCTGCTAGGACTTGGTTTAAAGTAGCTGGGTCCCTTATCTCTAATCCACCCTCCTCTTTTGATTTTGTTAGTCTGTTCCATGAGCAGAGGGCCCATTTCTTCTGTCGCTTTGGTCCTCCCCATAGGAATTTCCTGTATATTTCATTCATTTTATTACAGACTCCTTTCGGAATAGCCATCACCGATAGGGGATTGATAGGGATTGATTGTAACATGGATTTGAGAAGCACCAGCCTGGCAGAAATATTCAGAGATCAAAAGGTCCAATTTTCTAATCTGGACTTAAATTTTTCTATAATAGGTTGCCAATTGGCTATCTTGAGCGAACTTGTATCGAGCATGGTTCCTAAGTATTTAGTGGGCAGCTCACCCTTCCTGAACCCTAGGATTCTGGTCAAGTGATTTTTAACCATTTCTGGTGAGTTGAAAATGAAAGCACTCAATTTACCTTTATTTATTTTAGTCCCAGAAGCATCCATGAATACCTCTAGGATTTCTTTAACCTTTTGGACTTCTCTCAATGATACCTTGCAGAATATCATCATATCGTCGACGAACTGCTGGTGCGTAACTGGGATGTTGTTGCCCCATAGATGGAGCCCTTCGACTTTCCTTTCCATTAGCTCCTTCTTAATATACCTCCCCAACCCTTCGGCTGCAATTATGAACAAGAAAGGGGACAAGGGATCTCCTTGGTTAAGGCCTCGCGAAGCATTAAAGGAAGCAGTTGGTGTTTCGTTAAGGAGGATGGAGAATTTTGGAGTGGATACCATGCTTAGTATCCATTTTACCCACCTACTGAAAAACCCAAAGGCTTGAAGAATGGATTCTACATACTTCCAACTTATTATGGCATAAGCCTTTGACAGGTCTAGCTTAATCATCATACCTGGTTCCTTTTTTTGCTTTAGAGTGTGGATTACTTCTTCAGATACCACGAGACCATCTATAATTTTCCTCCCTTCCACAAACCCAGTCTGTTCCGGGGATATTATGTTGGGCATGATAGGTTTGAGTCTTTTGACCATTAAGGTGGCTATAATTTTGTAAATAACATTGCAAAGGGGAATCGGCCTAAAGCCTTCAGCTGATTCTGAGTTCGTTGTTTTGGGTATGAGAGTTAGTAAAGTAAAATTTAGTCGAGGCCATACCTTTTGATGTATGCGCGCTTCTTCCACCACTACTAAGATATCTTCTCCTAAGAAGTGCCATCAAGCTTGGTAAAATTCAGCTCTATACCCATCAAGGCCTGGGGCTTTATTCCTTTTCAATCCCTTCACTGTTTCCTCCACTTCTTCTATTGTTGCTCCCCTCATCAAAGCTAAAATTTGATCCCCAGTTACAAGCTTGGGGATCTCCTTGCTGATCCTTCCTATGGCTTCCGTTCTATTTCTTTGAGGTTCAGTGAGTAAACTTCTAAAGTGATTTACAAGATCCTGCTCCATTTCCTCATGATGAGTTATGCACTACCCTTCCTTGTTTTTAATTAAGAAGATCCTATTCCTCTATCTATGCTGGATCATAGCTTTGTGGAAGAATTTTGTGTTTCTCTCACCTTCTCTAAGCCACTGTACTCTTGACTTTTGTTTCCATAAGAGTTCTTCCTGTTTCCTTCGTTCTTCTAGTTGGTTTATAATCAAGCCTTCCTCTCTATTTCTATCCTCGTTCCTTCCCTCCAGAATATCCTTCTGCTGCAGTTCCTCCATTTTCTGTTCTAGGCGCTGCTACTCTTTGAATATGTCCCCAAACTCCTCTTTATTCCTTTTTTTAATTCTTTCTTTAAGCTCTTTCAATTTAAGTTGAAAGGTGTGCATCTTATTTCTCCCCCTTTGATTGCTTTTCGTCCACCATTCTTCTAATTTTGGAACGAACCCTTGGTCTCTTAGCCAGAAGGCCTCAAACCTGAATGGTCTTCTTTTGGGACTCTGTTTGAGATCGATTTCTAATTTTAATGGCCAGTGGTCCGATCCTCCTATAGGTAAGATCACATCTTCTATGAATACATCTTTCATCATGACTTGTTCAGAGATAAGAAATCTATCCAGTCTTGAAGCTATTTGCTTTACCCTTCCTCTGCGATTATTCTAGGTGTGAATTCCATTTATTGTCTAGATATCCACTAATCTTTTTTCTGATATCAAATCTCTAAATTCTTCCATATCTGAGTCTAGCCTTCTCACCCCATCCCTCTTTTCTTCTAAGGTCTTTATCATGTTAAAATCGCCCCTACGATCCATGGCATCTCTGGAATAAGTTTTCGCATTACATTTAGGTTTTGGAGGAATCCTTTTCTGTCTGCTAGTATATGTGGACCATACACACCTGATAATACCACGCATTCTTCCGATCCTATTATCTTGAAGGTTCCTTTGAGGATTCGCAGAAGGCTTATCCAATATTCAAATTGAATTTCCTCCGGATTCCAGAAGATTGCCAACCCTCCTGCGCTACCAGATGCATCCTGTCCCATTATGTCATACCTCATGTTGCCCTTGCTCACTATTTCTTTCAATATTTCCGTACTAATTTTTGTTTCTTGGATTATCATTATACTTGGCTTGTCCATTTTTAATCTATCCTTCAGATATCTTTGTTTACCTTGACTGTTGAGGCCTCTGATGTTCCAGGTTGTAATGATAATTTTAACAATCTTGGAGGTGCTTGGAATACCTCTGATAGAGGTATGACCCTTCCTGAGTTCACTAGCGTCTCTCCCACCTCTTGAGTTGTTTCACTCATTGATATCCTGCCCCTCTTTCTTCCACCTTTGCCAGAGTAGCTCATTCCCACAATTTGCTTGCCTTGTACATCTCTCGGTTCCAGATTGTTTGTTGTTGTTATCCCTACTTTTTCTTTGTATTTTTTAAAGGTTTCTTTATACAGTTTCTTCTGCTCCTCCGGGATAAATATTTCATCGAGCATCCTCCACTCCTACAACAACTTCCTCATTATGCATTCCTCCTCTCATCCTCTATCTTTTTGAGGGTCTATCTCCATTTGTGTTTGGTCCTTTGGCTGATCTTCTTTTTCCTCTGCCTCCCTCTATTCTATACTCTTTTGTTTTGATATTTGTTTTCCTGCTTCTTCTTTTGAACTTTCCAATGTCTCTCCCTCACTCTATAAATTTTCCCCCATCTCAATCTCTTCATCCTGGAGGGCTTCGAATTTGTTAATGATTTCTTTCGGCATTTGTCTTTGTGGCTTATTGGGCCCTTGTTTCCTTTTCTGCTGAACTTCTTTAAAGCCTTCTTCCCCCTGTTCAAGGTTCCCTGTTGTTTTTTCTTCTTCTCTCTGGTCCCTTACATTCTCTATTTTACTTAATGGACATTTTCTGAAGAGATGCCCATATTCGTGTCACCTTCTGCAACGGAACGGTATATGCTCGTAATCCACTAGTTGTTGCGAGATCTCATCATGGTATTCTAGCTCAATGAAGTCTGGGAGAGGTTCAGTAATATTCATATATGCGCATATTCTGGCATATGATGTATATTTTCCTCTTTTTGTCGATTCATCTACCTTCACAAAAGACCCTATTGTATTTCCTATACCTTCTAGAATTTCTGGGTCCCAAAACTCCGTTGGAAGCCCGAAAAGTCTTATCCAAACCGAGGCTGCGACCATTTTCTCGTTCTCTGGATTGTAGCAGTCTACCCAATGCCTCATAAAAAGACCTGCATTGTTCATGAAATAAGGTCCTCCCTCAAAGGTCCTTTCAACCCTTCGCTCCTAGTTTTAGTTCCACATGCCCCTTAGGTTTCCATCTCTGTTGAATCCATTTCGATAAGTCTTTCTCTGTCGTCCAAAACCCTACAAATTTATAGATTAGTGCACAGTCCTTCATATAACTCTTGTACTCTTCAACTTTACTGCTTGGTATAACAAACTTGGGTTTCTTCGATGCCCTTGGGAGACATTTACCTCGTAGGCCCAGTTGCCAGTTAGCTTCTCTTGCTGATTTTCCTTCATTATTCATCCTCATTTCATTCCGCATATGCTCCTTGCTTGCCTCCCCTGTTGCCATGTTCTTGTAGGAGGGGATCTCTCCCCTCCCCCCGTTTGTTTCCATCGAACCCTTAATGCCTACTCTTCCTTTCATTTCTTCTTGCAATGGTTTGGTGGACCCTAATTTATCCCTTCCCGATAAGTCCTGCCTCCCCTGCTCGCCTTCTGTGCTTCAAGGATGCGACCAAAATGGGCTGATCAGCTCAGATTCACCGCTGGAAGCCACATCCGCCTAAACCCTAGCTCTCCCCCCTATTTCCTAAATATGTTGACGATGATATGAATGCATAATTAATGGCCCCTACCCATTCAATTGTTATAACATCTGCTATTACAACTTTTGTTGTTACAAAATCTACTGTTAAAACATATGCTATTATAATGTCCATTGTTACAACATCTGTTATTAGAAGATCTACTATAATGGTCATTTTTTTAGTAGTTTCAATAGTAACAGTTGTTATAGCATCAAAGTTTAAAACAATTTAAGAATTTTCAATAGTAATTAGTGTTACAACGTCAATTGTTACAACATTTTCAATAGATTTAATATTGACATGTTGTTATTGTATTTCTTGTTACAACAACTGTTATTACCTATGTTTGTGCTTCTCAATTTTTTTCTTGATCCTCCATGTTGTATCTTTATAAATAGTCCTCAACTAAGAAACTGAGCCAAAGCATCAATGTAAGGAATTGAGAAGAATTGGAACAGGAATCGAGATAAATTTAGAAGTCGAAACATTCTTCTGAACATTTATTCATCTAATAATAGTACAAACATATATATGAAACTCTATAGTCAACAAAAATATTTCCAAGTGAAACATAGAAACAAAAATCTAAAGGTTTTTGGGCAATAAATTAAACATATTGTTCAATTTCTAGCTCAATAGTGAACATAACTTTGTAGGTGGATGCTAAGGTGGTTAATTCTCAATCTAGACCTTCCCAGTGTCCTATACTATTCTCAAATATACATAGAAACATACTATGAAATTACAAGAATAACTCATAAGTACACAATTGTTGTCATCAAAAAAAACCAAAAGCCTTTGATTATATCCAAGTTGAAAATATTACAACAATATTACAAAAACATTTTGTAGGTATCACCCTTTCTTATTCAAAGTAATGTATATATAGATTTATTTACAAAATATCCTCTCTCTTAAATTATTTACATTCAAAGTATTCTCCTTTTTTTTTAAAGGAACGATTATATTTCTATTAAACATTCTAGATTCTTGCTAGAACCATTACATTCAAAAGTAACAACAGTTCCACATCCCCCCAAAAATGCCCCAACCAAAGATAGTGAGATTTCATAGTTTTTTTTCTCTAGATATTCTACATCATTTTCCCTATACATTAACCAAAAACCCACATTAATATTTACGTGTTTGCATAACATAAAAAAAATATTTCTATATGATAGCTAATCAATTTCTTCTAACTCATGTCGTCTGATTTCTTCAATATCAGTCGCTTCTACTTCCCCTTATTTTTTGACATCCTTAGGTTCATGCTACTCAGCCTCTCGCTGTATCTCCAATCATACTATGAACTCCAAAGGGGGTGCTCCCTTGCTATTGTGCAGTGGTTCATTGTCACCTTCTTCCTAGATGCCAAACACTTCCTTCAAAACTGATGCAGCTACAATATCCACCTTCTCTTCTAAATTCTCAACCTTTCGCTTGAGATTTAGTATCTTTGACATGATCACTTCCATTTTTGCTTGAACATTCTACACGTCTTTCCTCAAGCCTTGTAGTTGACCCAAAATGAGGGTAAAGTGAGATCGGGTTTTAGATATAATTTTCCCTCAATCCAAAAAATAATTTCCTCCACTTCATGCCTCAATGCACGAAGGGAATCCTCAAAAGATTCTTCGACACCATTGCTAGATGGAGAAGCCATGTATTATACATAGTGAGTACATGCAAAAATCTATAATGCATATGTCCTCCATAACCATATACTAATCACGAAAATTAGCTCCAGATTGACAGTGCAAGAGGTCCCTTCATTTTTAATACTCTTTGGTAGTGCACACCATATAACCAAATTAATTTTTGTTTCTTCTTACTCTGATATGAGTTCCTACATGATCGACCTGAGGTGATCCTGCTCTAGCTCAGAGAACACAATTCCCTCGCTGCCTCTCTACCTTAAATATTGGCTTATGAACTCCTACCTCTTCTTAATCATGTCTTGATTCCTCTTAATTATCCATCATAAGATTGATGGATCTAGCTTATGACCATGAATTCCACTACAAAACGATGTGCCAAGCAACAAATTAGGTAATTAATCATCCTGTTAGATAGTTCACACTTCTTCATATTCTTCCATCCTTTTCCATTTATAAATTTTCATGGGATGTGACATTTGGAAGATGCGTTCTTGTCCTCCCTAAGTTCACATTGCTCAAGGATGACAATCTAATTATCTTTTTCATCCACTTACATATTATTTTCCCTTTTAATATGATAAAATTCTATGTTTTCAAAGTTTTCCAATAATAAATATATCCTTTTCATAGTTGGGTTTGGTTCAGGGTCCTTATTTTGAGAACATTTAATACATTTTTGTATGGTAATAAGGCAATCTCCAAAGACTAATAATTGTGTTATTCCTTCAACTCCTTCCAACCTAAGTCCATCATCTAACATTTGAAGTAGATTATCACTGATAATCTCTCCCTTGAATCCAACAAACTTTGTCTTGTTCCCTACCTCTCTCTTCAATAATGTGTCATATTGGTCCTTTGTTACCATTTTGACATATGAATTCTTAAACGATGGAAGACCCCTCTCTTACAGAATACAAAATTTTATGTAGAATTTATTTATTTACACTAGAATATTTTCACACTTTTCCTTTGTTTTCAACATCGGAGTTTTCTTTAGAAATAAATCGAAAACTTTCAATAAAATTAGGGCAGGTGATATTTATTACCAAAAGCCGAGAATAGTAATGAGTGGGAGCACCATACAATTCATATGTCACTTCCACGTTGCAAGAGTTGTTTTGGAAAAATAACTTCCCCCACATTAAATGTCAAGCAATCATTGGGCACAATACAATAAGAGTTGTCGATCACCAAATCATGAATCCTCGCAAATAGAAAATGAGTGATAGTTAGTATTTGGAAATTTGACATTTTATTTATAAAAATAAAAGAAATTAATATATTACAACATTATATATTTGCAGACAAATTATTACAAAGTGTAATAAAAACAATTTTTTTTGAAATTTTAATCAAAATATTAAAAATTTCAATGTAACAAGAAAATGTTAAAACACCCTAGGTGATAGTGTAGTGGTTGGTGGAATAAAAACCTCTTTGGGTTCCCAATTTGAATATTTGACAAGCAAATTGAAATGGCTTTCTACCCTCCCAATTGTTATAACATCTATTATTACAACATCTATTGTTACAACATTTGTTGTTACACCATCTTTTGTTACAACATCTGTTGTTACAACATACACTGCTGTAACATCCGTTTTTACAGGATCCACTATAATGGTCACTGTTTCAGTAGTTTCAATAGTACCATTTGTTATAGCCTCAACTTTTATAGCAGTTTCAACATTTTCAATAGTAATGGGTATTACACGATCAATTGTTACAACATTTTCAACATATTTAGCATTGTCATATTGTTATGGCATCCTTTGTTACAACATATGTTTCTATAACATCTGTTGTTACAACACTTGCTTTTTCGTCCATTGTTAACTATGTTTGTGCTCTAAATTTTATTTCTTGATCCCATAAGTGTTGTACTATTTGGTTGTAGAAACACCTCTTTGGTTGTCCACTTTGAAGCTCTAATAAGCAAGATGAAATGGCTTACTCTTCTAACATCTGCTATTACAACATATGATTCTGAATCCACTCATACATATGTTTGTGATTTTCAATTTTTTTTCTTGATCCCGCAAGTGATGGTGTGATGTTGGATTGTAGAAACACCTCTTTGGCTGCCCACATTCAAGCTTTGACAACCAAGATGAAAATTTATTGAGATAAATTATTTTTTGTCTATGATTAGTGAATGAATGAACGAATGAATGAATGAATGTTATACTTTAATTAATAATTTTTATATGTTTCTTTATGTACAAGACATTCTTTCATATTATGTAGACATATTTTTTGTGATAAAATTGATTGAGACGAAATATTTTGTGGATCTATGAATGAATGATTGAATGAATATTTTCTATTACTTATTTTATGTAACTTAATGTCTTTCTTTAAACTTTTTCCTATATAGTAGATAGTTTGGGTACTAGGGAATTGAGAGATGTGGGCGGGGGGGAGGGGTAGGGGCCATGAGAG
>APFE030895248.1:0-21597 GCA_000404065.3 Pinus taeda
AAAATAGAAGTCCATCTATTTTTCCAACTTGATCAATCATCCATAAACAGCAACCTGCAATCCATAGACATGATCCATATGTCTAAAAATAGACATCGTCTAAAAATAGACTTGCGCCAAAAATAGCCTGCGGGCCCACTTAGTGAAGGCGACTCTTTTCACTAAGCTCCATCATCTTGTTGCAATCTCAACAAGTGTTTCTTGTTGCACACTTTTCAACAAAAAATCCAAAAATGTTGAGTTTTCCTCAAAAGGAGGTCCCCATCAAAAGCGAGCGCCAGGTGGCGCGGCACATCGGGCAGAAAAACCTGTTTTTTAAGCCAAAAATTTCAAAATTGCAAAAAGAGTCTGAAATTTTTTGAAATTTGGGTTGAGTTTTCTCCATTAAGTGCTATGTTGGGCCAAGGAAGCCTCATCCAAGATCTAAAGTCTATCTTGCTCTTTTATCTTCCTCAATGCTTTCCTCAACTTGGCCTTCAAAACCTTGATTCTTGCTTTGCACACCTTGTTTCTCACCAAGTAGTGGTAGGCCATGTGCCTCAACATCTTTTTCTCTCTATTGGCCTTCTCTAGCATCTTTTCCAAGTGCATGTTTGTCACCTCGAGCCAAGATTTACAATCAGCTTGAATTTCCCTTTCAAGTATTGTCAATTTGGTTTTCCTCCTCTTGGCAGCTTGCTAGTTTTTCTTTATGTTTTTGAGATCCATGGATGAGTGGGACTAATGAGGGGAGTATCTGATGCTAGCTATAGGGTTTTTGTAAATGAAAGGGTTTAGGGA
The DNA here is from genome assembly GCA_000404065.3 of Pinus taeda. Taxonomy (NCBI): domain Eukaryota; kingdom Viridiplantae; phylum Streptophyta; class Pinopsida; order Pinales; family Pinaceae; genus Pinus; species Pinus taeda. The sequence continues at coordinate 781 of APFE030895248.1, forward strand.
ATAACATTTAGGGATTAGGGATAATTGATTAGGGTTTGGGATAGTGGGATTAAGGATTTAGGGTTGGTAGTTTAGGGATATGGGGAATATGGAAGGGTTAAATATAAATGAAAAGGGAGGGAGAAAATGAAGTGAGGGAGTGATGGAATGAGTGAGTGAGAATGATGGGAGTGGGATTTAGCAGCACAAAAGCAATTTATAAACCCTATGCCATGGTTTTTCATCAAACTACAAGGAGCTAGGGTTTCAATATTTCCCTATTAAATCACCAAGAAGACTGAGACAAACTCATGCATTGAGAATATTGGAGTGTGCATTTACTTGGGCAATGAGGAATTTACAATTTTTGGAGCTTTCAAGGAAGATTTCAATGATTTCAGGCCTTGAAGTCCAGTGCGCCGCACTGCCTTAATGCGTCACGCCCGTTATAAAAATACACTGCAAATCACTGCCCAATGTGTCGCATTGGCTCAATGCACCACGCCTCTTTAAATTTTACAAGGGTATACATCTTTAATACATGGAAGGTGTGGTGAGGTGCGTTGGAGAAATGACCATCAAGATGCGGGACTGCAGGTAAGACAAATAAAGTGCGGAGCGCCAATTCTGTGCGTAGCGCCTTTTTGCAGACGAGATTTGGAGGCCTTCCTGGTGTCCAAATTGGGCACCAGATAGCTCATTGGAAATATTATTGAGTCTACTTTCTAACATAACTTTAATTTTTCACTTTGGAGTTCATTTTCCCTATCAAAAGTCAAATCTCCCAAGACTGGTCAAAATGTGCAAAATGAGGTTGCCTAAAGGCAGAGTGCAGTTGCAGTCAACTTTTGAAGGTCTTCCTCAACCCCAAATTGAGCTCATGATAGCTCATTGGAAATATCCTTATGTCTAGTTATCATTTGACTCATCAAAAAAATCATTAGGCGAAACAAGCTAGGAGATATATTGGTTTTCCCAAGGTTACTTCAGAGGTGCATCAATTCTCCTGAGGAAATTGTATTTTTGACATTTCTCTAAAACCATGACACCTGTGTAAAAAGTGAAAGACATTGTTCTTCCTTGGCCTATTGTGGACAAAAACCTCTCTCAGTTTTCCCAAATTCATCTTTTCTTGCTCAAAAACATCATTGGAGTAAAACCTATCCCAATGTGTGGAACAAGGGATTTGTCGAAATGAAGTGAAATGAAGGAGATAAGGGGCTTCTAAATTCTTGAGAAAATTTTAGGAAGTAGGGAGGGATGTTAGGAAATAGGGGAAAGTGGAATTTAAAAGATTGAGTGAGGGGAGGGGATCCAAAAGGGCTAAACACAAGCCCAACCTAGAAAATTGTCAAATTATAGCAAGAAACTAGGGTTTGTGCGAAAATGAGGAATTGAGGGATCTCAGTGATAGGAAGTGTTTAATAGGATACATTAAGGATAGGGGAAGGTGTATGAACATTCGGATACAAGTTTTGTTGATGATTTGACCATCCAAGAGAAATTACCTTCAAAGCCCTAGGAGAGGGAAATGAACCTTACCTAGGCACAACTGAAGCATGAACAAGGTGTAAAATGACCCAGTGGAACTTGACATGATGATGACAACCCTCTGAATGATGGTACACTCAGCTGAATGATGACATGGACCGACATTTGGACAACTTTGAAAGGAGTGAAAACAAACCCTAGACCTAACACCTAATGACCAAATTTTACTTGAAGACTCACTGAAATGACAAAATTTGACCTTGACACCTTAAAATAACTTTGTAAGACCATGTTTGATCACTGGAGGAAGGCTGCAAAGACTGAAACTAACACCAGGGTAAAAGAAAAATTCTTCCTTTGCCTCTACAACCTGTAGCAGTTCATGCACCTTTTCAGCAGTGGGGCCTAGATTTCATAGGCGAGATTTACCCATCATCATCCACACAACACAAGTGGACATTGACAGCTACATACTACTTTACTAAGTGGATCGAAGATATTCCAACCATGCAAGAAATGGATTCAGTTATCTTTCAGTTTTTAGAAACTAATATCTTGCTACGTTTTGGTTGTCCTAATAAGATCATCACGGACAATGTGGCAACATTCAAGTCTAAAAATATGATTGAGTTTTGTAACAAATATACCATTAAGTAGGGACATTCTACAGCATACTATCCACAAGGAAATGGTCTGGAGGAATCCTCCAATAAATTCTTAATCAATATCATCAAGAAAATGTTGGAGGCCAACAAAAAGAATTGGCACAAAAAGTTGATCAATGCATTGTGGGCAGATCAGGTGATTAGGAAGAAATCTCTTGTACTTTCTCCTTTTCAAATTGTGTGTGGAGTAGATATTGTTTTTATTTCATCATTAGTAGTCCCAGTCATGAATTTATTACAAGAAGCGGGAAGTGAAGAGAATGATATACAACATCGGATCAATCAAATGATTCACCTTCAGCAAACATGGGATGAGGTATTTTAGAACACCTCTAAGATCCATGAGAGGATAAATAAAATCTATGGCTAGAAAATAAAGGATGATGATTTCAAAATTGGAGGTGTGGTGCTTCGTTGGGATGCTAGAAATGAAGACAAGGGTAAGCATGGTAAATTTGAAAACCTGTGGAAAGAACCTTATCATATTTCAAACTTTCAAGGACAAAATGCTTTCTTGTTGGATGAGATGAATGGAGAACCATGCTTAGGAGGACTAGTAAATGGTAGGCTCCTTAAGCACTATCTTTTCTGAATTGTCCCAATTTCATTATACATAATAGTTTAACTTTCTGCAAGTGTGAAGTAGAGAATCACTAGAGTTCAGAGCCCAAAGTGAAGGCCATGGAGCTTCACTGATTTTCTGCCATTTTCAATGTTCAGTCATCAGTTAAGTAAGTGAGTTTTGAGTCAATTTGTGTTATTCAAGTTGTCAGAATTTAGTCATGCATTTCAGTTTAAGTTTTTGACCGTATTGGCCCACATGGTTAGGCACTTGGTCTACAGGGTTCTTGACACCTCCAAGGAGCTGCCAGCCCCAAATAAGGCCGATGTTAGAGTCAGTATTTGCATACTGCCATCAGTGATCAAAACTCCTCTTTAATATCATATTAGGGTCCCATTCTAAAATTTTTGTCATTCCACCTAGGTCCTCATTTAAAAATTTACTCACTGATGGTAGCCCTATGTCAAAAGGCCTACTCTCTCTAAAAAAAAATCAATATTTTTTGGCCCACCTTCATGTGTCTTACTGAGCATACATTGGCTATAAAGGCTCATTTCATCATGCTTTGTGTCAGTCAAGTCCACCTGGAGTCTACTCATTCAAGGTCCCATTAGGTCTTTAGGTTTCATTTTTCCAAGGTCCAATAAAACACCATTTCACTACATAAGGCCAGCAAAAGTATGAGAGTGAATAAAATAATATCCCTTTTTCAGTTAAAGAGGATTTTCAAGCATGTAACCATGGTTTCCAAAGTTCTAATTTTGATTTCAAGTAAGAATTTCATTCCAATTTGTAATTTTATTCCAAAAACAAAGATGTAATTCTATTTTTTATAGTTATATAATTTTATGTCATTATATGTAATAAGTAACTTTTCCCAAGCTATCAACTCAGTTCCAAAATGCTAAAGGACCAAAAGTCGAAGGTCAAAGTGTTTTCAATGTATATCAAGTGATCAATTTGTCAAAGAAAAAGTCAAGTGTAAAGGTATAGTTTCCAAGAGTAAAGTGAATGAAAAAAGGAAGAAAGTGGGTCCGAAGGCCCAAATCATCAATTTCCTGAAGTATAAAGGCAACCAAGACATCAAAAGCAAATTCATTTTCACTCTCAAAGGTTGAGCTCACACTCCCTTGGTTCAAAAGTTGATTTTGCAGGTTCAAAGGCAAAAATTCTCTTAGCATTGCACTTAGGAGGAAGTCGTTGCGCTTAGAGCTGCAGGTGCTGCCTTTTTTAACACAGGTGCTACGCTTCTGGGTAATGCACTAATATTTTTCCCAGTGAGACCCTAGAGCACAAAAACGCCTCCAAATGCTCTCAAAATTTCAAGAAGTCCTTGTTTCCTCTTCTACCAAGTAAGTGACCCTATTTTCCACCTATTTCAACTTCTAAACAACTTTGGTTTTTAGTGCTTTGATTCCCAAACCAAATTGGCCCTTGGGCTAGGGACAAAACCCTAAATTCATCCCTATCCCAAAATTTTTTGCCCATAGACCCTACAACGCCTTCCTACTATCAGGCTGAGAAAGGTAGGATCTAGGATAACATCAAACCACGCTTAACCTTGTAGCTAGCCCTATTAGGTCGGGAGAGGGCTCTTTCCTTGTCAATCTTAGCAAAATATGATTAGTGAGGGCTTGAGATGACTGATATGAATACTGATCTTAGGCTAGGTATGTGTGCAAAAGAGTTTGATTGAATATAATGATGTTTTGTTGGCTCAAATGGAAAGGCAGATTTTGGGTCTGGGGAATGATGCTCAGCTTTGCAGAGATCTCTATAGGCCAAGGTAGAAAAATGATTTGATACTTCAAATTGAATGAAATGGAGAGTTTTTAGATAGGTGAGGAGTTGAAGAGGGCAAGGAAACCTCAGGGATCCTCTTCAAATAGCTGAAAACATAAATAACTAAGCAAACCCTAGGTAGAGCACTGCAATTTCAATGGATTCTACCTTTATCCTTGTTTGTTTTAGTTAAGATGAAGCAAGAGAGGTAATGGCATACATAAAACACATGTAAATTTACAATTACAGAAGGAAACACAATACCAAAGCAAGATGCCACATGAATCCCATAAAGTGCTGCAAACCTTGGTCTATTCCTTAGCTAAAACTGTTGAAATGTGTATACAATGAAACTCCAAGCTTTCTCAAAAGTTCAACCCTTGCTAATGACTGAAAAATTAGAAGATATAGGCAACCAACAACTCATCATCATACGTTTAGGAGTTGTTCCAACAAATTCTAAACTAAGAACTAAAAAGTAGGCAATGGAACACCTTGCCTCTAAAAACTAGGGAACTGATTCATTTAGTTGCAAACTACCTTTTCATGGCTGAATCTACCTCTATGAGTGAAAATTTAGTATAATCAAAATTCATCAAGTCACATTAAATTACATCATGAGTTTGACTGTTAGAAAGAGAAAAGTCAAACTGTGAAGAAACTAGGTGAAAAACAATGTTTTTTGGCCAAATGAGCAAATTTCCTCCTACGCGCCGCGCTAATTTCCCTATGCATTGCGTCTTTTTGAAGCTGATTTTGGAGGTCTTCTTGGTGTCCACATTTTCCCCAACTAGGCTTGTTGGAAAGGTCTACCTGTCTAATTTCCAGAACAAGAGGAATTTCTAAATTTGGCCTCCATTTTCCCCTCCAAAACTGAGTTCTCCCAACACTGCTTCCTGTGTGTCCAAAAAGGGGCAGAAAGGTCATTTTTGAGGTGTTTTTTACCTCTTTGGAAGCTCAAAACCTGTCAAAATTTCTTGGACATTTGAGGACATGCATATTTTTCCATGAAAAATCCAAAAATGCTGAGTTTTGCTCAAAAGGAGGTCCCCATCAAAAGCGCGTGCCAGGTGGCGCGATGCATCAGGCAGAAAAACCTGTTTTTTAGGCCAAAATTTTCAAAATTGCAAAAAGTGTCCCAAATTTCTTGAAATTTGGGCTGAGTGTCCTTCATTAAGTGTTGTGTTGGGCCAAGGAAGCCTCAGCCAAGATCTAAAGTCTATCTTTCTCTTTTCGCTTCCGCGATGCCTTCTTCAACTTGGCCTTCAAAATCTGGATTCTTGCTTTGCACACTTTGTTTCTCACCAAGTAGTGGTAGGCCATGTGCCTCAACATAGTTTTTTCTCTGTTGGCCTTCTCTAGCATCTTTTCCAAGTGGATATTTGCCCTCTCAAGCCAAGATTCACGATCAGCAATGATTTCTTGTTTAAGTGGTGTCAGCTTGACTTTCCTCCTCTTGGCAACTTGCCAGTTTTCTCGTATGTTTTGTAGCTCCATAATGGTTTGTTGATCCTCTAGATGTTTGTTTCTTTGCTCCAGATATTTGATTATCCACTTGGCTCTTTCTAAGTTGAGAGACAAATCATTAATGTCCTCTTGCTACTCCCAAATGATCTCCTTAAGCTTTGAGCTTTGTGAGCCCAAATCGTGTCATCATCCTCAATAAGAATGAAATCTGTCTCTTGTCCTCCTGAAGGCCCCTCATCATGTAATGGCCACTTGCCCTTGTCCTGTACCTACTCTGTTGATGGAGGAAATGAGACCCCTTCCACCCCGAGTGGAGATAATACTCGTTTTGCCGCTACAAACAACCTTCTAGTGCCCTTTTCGTAGGTGACAAACACTAGCACACTAGTGGTTTGTGTCTCATGAATTTCCTACTAATGTGAAGGCCCTCCTGTCTCATGAAAAACTGCTGGGGGTACTTGACGACCTGTAAAGACCTCATGTGCGATGAAATCCTCCCATGAGATGTTCTGTAAACCAAGTTGATGCAAGACCACAATTTTGATTACTGCAAAATGATATATGATGTTATACTGCTGCTAAGGAGGCTTCCTATCCACTAAGGTGGTCATATTCTTAATGTTCCGGCAAATAAAATAGGGGAGATTCATCATTCTCACCCTAGTGAAGTGCATCAACAATCTGATGTGATAGGCATACAGGTGAGAAAACCGGCCCTCACAGCTGAAATATTTAATTATGAGTTTCATCAAGGGAGCATATGTGTCTTTCAAATACCTGAAGGGAAAAACTCTACTGAAATGTCTCTGATAACTAGCCTTGACGTAAGGCTTTGTTGATGCCTTGAAAATCGCTGCAACCACAATGGGGGATAACCACCCGGTTCGGACCTTAAAGTAGCTCCTCTTCCATTTGGTGTGGTGGCTCCGACTGGTTTAACTAGGTCCAGTTACTTTCTCCCTATCGCTATTGGTTTATGATGTATCTTTAACTACCAATAGACAGGGATATTAGATCACTTCTTCTTGCTGATCAGGCAAGAGAATGACCCTTAAGCTAATTTGGGTTCAGCCAAGCCACATCTAAAGTTTTGCCTCTTTGAGAAGAGGACTTAAAAGAGTATAGAAATTACTCAAAATGCAAGCTTATTCTATGATGCAAGCAAAAGAAACTAATCTAAATCCTATCTTAATGAGGAAGATATAACTCTAACCCAACTAAGAGCAAGATAATTAAAATATTTGGATTTTAAATATGTTTTGTTTATAATGAATATCGAGTTAATGAAGTAGTTCAACTAACTAACATTATGGATACCAAAACACATCCTATTGAGACTTATTAACTGAAATAATAAACCAACAACATTCCCGGAAGTAGTTCACAAAAATGATATTGATTATCAAATCAATAAATCCAATAATTAAACAATAATATGCAGAAATAGTTCATAACACACTACTATTTAATAAATTAGTTTTATAAGATAGATTTTTGAGCAAGTAGTTACTTAGAAATCAGAATTTAATCCATAAGACCAGAGATACATAATAACAACATTGAGACAAATTACCCATATTGACAAGAGTGCACAAACATGAATAAAATGAGACATTCCTGTTACCATAAACATGAAACTGATATTTGAAACAGTAGTATTAGAAATACCAATTTATTTCATCCATTTCTCTGAGCTTGGTCTCCAACAGTCCTTTACATTGCTTGAACTTCCACCTTCAAAACTAGAGCCATAGTAGTGCAAACTCTGCCCCTCATACATAATTCAAGATACAAAGGAAAAATCCTCAATAATCCACAGATTTGATATTTTCTCTCCTCCCTCCTACCATTCTAAATTCTTATTACAGTAGTGTTTTTAGAAGTCTAAAATTGCATAGCAGAGCAACCCCTTATTACATTCTGCAATGTGTTATTTATAATATTTGCAAAGGAATTCTTGAGAGGAAAGTTTGTTGAAGAGAAATCTGTCAAATCGAATTTTATTTGCTCGAAAATTATAATCTTCAATTGTTGGAGCATTCTTATTGACTGAGATCCTTTTCTCCATATTTCTTCCACTGTTTTCCTGCAAAAAGAAATCAAAATAAATTAAAATGCAACAATAGAATCAAAATGTCATTGCTGGCATTTAAAACAAATCCAATCAAATATAATTAAAATATAATTGGAAATAAAATTTAAGCTTTCTATTGATGCTTGGTATGTTTTAATTGGCCAAGATTATCATTGACGAGCGAATCTGCAATTTAGAAGAGGCTTGGGTAAATGAAAATAAAACTCAAAAAATTGATTTTGTTTTCAAAATTCGGAGCTTGATCTTCTGCCTAATTTTCGACTCAATAAATGACCAAATCTATTAGTAAAACCTCCTCAGAAATATACTCCTTGATTTTATCTTTCCAATGAGTTGTCTTAGGCCTCATTTGGCCAAGTAAAACTCAATCTATGGGCCTCCAAAGTTGATGAGTTAAAACTGGCACAATTCTGGAATTTCTGTTGCTGGGCTAAAAATCAAAATTTTTAATTAAAAATTTAATTTTAAATTAGTCTCTAATTAATTTTAATTTAATTGTTAATTATGAACTAAAACAACTATTATTTTACTATGATATATAATTAATTATTTACAAACAAATTTAATCTAATCAAAAACTAATTAATATTAATCTGAATGATATTTACGATTTAAATTTAGTCAAATTAATTAATCTAATTAATTTAAAATTAATTAATTACATATTAGATATTTTAAACTAAACTAAAATACACTAACCTACCACTCCACTCTTCATAAGTATGAGTAAAAAAAAACAAATCCTTTGAAAGTCATATTACCTCCACTCTTCATACGTATGAGTGAATAAAACAAACCCTTTGAAACTCATATTACACCACGAATTACACATGAGGCTTTGATTAGTCGTGCTATGCCTTTTCAAAATCGGGAGGATGGAAGAGCTTTTTTAAACTTGTCTCATACGGAAGTTCCGATCTGATTAACTCATTCGAATGAGTTTGAAATTAAAACAAGACATAAACCTCATAACGTGACTTGGTTAATGCCCCTTTGACTTATGCTTATCGGCAATCGGGGGTATGTATGTATCAGGGATCGGAGGTATGGAGGTATTGGGGTTTCAAAATGATATGTGCCGATTAAAACCTCTGATCCGATCCAAAGCCCCGATGCGATTGATTTTTTTATTATTATTTTGTATTATATATATTTTATTGTTTTAAAATTTAAATTATTAAATTAAGTATATTTTAATTATATTAATTATTTTAAAATTTAAATTAAACAACAATTTTCTATTTTTGGTTTTATTTTTATGAATTTTAGTTTTTAAACTACAGCCACTTTAATGAAAATAAATGAAAAATAAACTATAGCCATTTCGAAATTTTGGGTTTTCGAGATTAATAATCAGTTTGGGAAATTAAAGCAAATTACTAAAATCCTGATAATTCATGATTTGGCTGAAAAATGAAAAATGTTAGTAATAACTAACTAGGAGTTAATATTTGAAAAAATACGTTATTGAACTAATTTATTTACAAAATGTGCAATATTGTACATTTTATGCATTTTTAACCCAGGCTAGATAAATGACGAGATTTCAAAGGAGTACCATTTTCAAACTAGTTGACCAAATGAGACGAAACAAGCGTCAATGGAAAGCTTATAAAAAATCGATTCTAACACAGCAATCAAAACAAGAATCCAAAGAAAATGAAAAATTAACAAAAGCGTAGGATAATCAACTAAATAAAAATCCTAAAAGGTGTTTAGCCACATTTTTTTATAGAAAGGGTCCCCATTAATTTGAGTGACAACTTCAATAATGGGGGGTTGTGTTTTTACCACAATAGGCTTATAATGTTCTCTGTCAATCTACTGCCTTTTATTCCACTGCTCACCGACATTTGGAATGCCAGTTGCTTCAGAAACAGTCTCGGGTGTCAAGGTGAATGTCACACCTACCAAAGTGACTTGACCATTATGAAGATGGAGCACAAACAATCTGGCCAACTCATGATGGTACTAAACTCTCTCTACCATCTAACAGAACTGATAACAAGATTGGTGTTGAAAGCATATGACAGCAAGAGGACAAGCCAGCAGCCGGGCAAGTGAAGTAGGCTCCTCTCGTATATGTTTACCACCCTTGTGAGGTCTCCTTGGTGCATGCATTTCTCTAGAAGAATCACTGAGTGTCTCCTCGTCTTGGTCATAGGAAGGATCTGACTCCATGTTTGCCAATGTTTGAGTTTTCTTATATGATTATGAAGAGATTTTATGGTATCTTTAGGTATTTGCTGCCAAATGTATGAGGGACTATGGAGAGAATGTGTATGAGGGGTTTTGGGAATATTGTTGTCAGATAGAAGGGTTTAGGGATAGTAATTAGGCTTTGGGGCAGCAATTAGGGTTTGGGAATCTTTAACTAGGGTTTGGGATAGTAAGACTAGGGATTTAGGATAATTAATTTTAGGGATATGGGGTTTAGGGTGTGGGTAGATGAAAATGTAATGAGAGGGAGAAAATGAATGAGGGAATGAAGGAGTGAGGGAGTGAGAAATAGCTAGGAGTGGAGTTAGCAACAAAAACACACAATTCATAAACCCTATGCAATTGTTTTTGACAAAAAATGCAAGGAGGTAGGGTTTTGATTTTTTCCCGTCAAATCACCATAAACACCAAGAGAAACTCACTCATTAATCATGGAGGAATGTTTGACTTACTTGACAAACTGAGGATTGAGCAATTTGGCAGTTTGGGAGAGTTTGTGGGTGAAATTGGCTTCCAAACCCTGTGCATTGCGCCACAAACCTAGTGTGTTGTGCCCACTCAATGTGCCACACCTATGTAACTTTTACACTACTGAGTGCAGCCCAATGCACCGTGCCAGATGGATGCGCCACGCCCACAACCCAATGCGTCGCAATGGCTCAATGCGTCGCCCTCTAACCCAAGTCTGTCACGCTTTTTGCAAGAGACTTTTGGAGGCCTTCCCGATGTCCAGATTGGGCGTGGGATAGCTCGTTGGAAAGCTTATTGAGTCTAATTTCCAACACAACTTGAATTTTTCAATTTGGAGTTCATTTTCCCTATCAAAATTCAAATCTCCAAATACTTGTCAATGCCTACACCACTATTAAATCCATCCCTACCCTTACACTATCATTTCCTAGTCCCTAAACACTTTTCCCATAAAACCCTAAGACCTAGGTTTCCAAATTCCTAGGAATCCTCTACCATAAACTTGTAATTTAATTTTCATTCCCAACTCCCTTGACATTTTCACCTCCCACAACTCCATAATCCACCACCTCATATCCCCAAATTTTTATAGCCCTATCCCTATTTTCTAGACCTATTTCCACTTCCCATTCCTACCTACCTTATTCCTAGGATCTCTTAAACAAACACTATGGAGGAAAATAGAGACTATGTGGAAGAGGAGGATACACAAGAAGAGGAGGATATGCAAGTAGAGGAGGATAGAGAACAGAGGAGGCCACACAAAGGAGGCAGAATCCTGAGGCTGGAGCCCACAAACACAAATGAACTCATGGCTTCACCAATGGCAGTCTCATGTTTTCAATATGTAGGTTGCCTTGATTTTTGCAAAATGATTGAAAGAGCTCAGCATCACCCTATTTTGACCAAACTTTTTGCATCAAACCTTAAACATAATCAAGTGACCCTAGCAGGAGTGACCTTCACTTTGTCTACTTCCATCATCATTGCTGCCACAGGGATTCCAAACATGGGTGAGACGTGGTTTAAATCAAAAGATTTGGAGGATCAACAATATGAACCATTCATCAAACTGCTGTACAGAAATGAGAGGAGGAGGGTGTTCCCTTTCAGCTACCTTCTTAATAGGTATGCCCCCATGATCAAAATCATCATGAAGTACTTCTCTTATGAAGGAAGGTTCTCTAGGCTTTACACCTACCATATCAAACTGCTTATGCACTTCACAAGGATCAAATTCCTCAATATCTCATACCATCTATTTAGAAGCATAGAAAAAATGGCCTCCATTGTGTAGAAGAGAGATTATGACCACCAAATAAATAGCCCTTTCCATCACTCATTGATCAAGATCATTGTCCTTCATCACCTTGACCAGTTGCATATTTCATGGGACAATTTCATTGCCAATGATATTTTCACTGCTCCACATGCTAAAGGTATGCCTTCTTCATCTAATCCCACTGATAATCATGCTAAAGCCATACCTCCTCCCTGTCATCCCATTACATCTATTCCTCCATCTGATCGACCACCCTTTGCATCACTGCCATCATCGCCATTTCATGATCATGTAGGGTCACCTAACAAAGCTGAGGTCATTAGGCCTAAGAGCACAGATGTGAGCACATTGGCACATACTTATCAAAGAGGACACAGGTAGTTTTTTTTCCCACAAATTGTGGGAGGGGCCTTTCCTTCTTCATCAACAAAGTAGGTACACAAAGGTAAATAAAAGATGACAGAAGTAAAGATCCAGCAGCATGAGGAGGACCTCCATGAGACAAAACGGGATTTTGAGCTTATTGATCCAAGTGAGTAGGATGATTATGAGGATTTTACCATAGTCATCAAGGATAAGGATACCCAAATTAGAGAGCTTCAGACTAACTTAGAGAGAGCTAATTTTTTCATTTCTTTTCTTGAGTAGGAAAACAAGGAGTTAAAGACCAAAAATTTGATCAATGAGGTGAAACTCATCAAGGCTCAATGAGAAGCTAATTAACCAAAGGTCATGCTTGATGAATCATATGGGAAGTGTGGTGATTCTAATGAGGAAGAATACCAAATTCCAAGACAGAGGCCTAGGACTAGAGGGATGAAAAGAGCTCTAGAACTAGAGAGGCAAAAAGAGGTTGAACTTGCTAATAAGCTCACTTTGAATGAGCAGTTTGTGACCATGAACAATAAGCATATTGGTTTGAAAGGGTAAATGAGCATATTGAGGATATCTTGAAGCATTCAAAGAGGGACAATGACTTAGAAAGAAAGATGGCCAAATATTACTTCAAGAAAAATCAAATTACAAGGTCCAAGCTCCAAAAGGTCAAAACAAGACTTGAAACCCTAGCCAAGAAAAAGGAGGAAGAAAAGCTTGAAATCCTTGCTGAGGAATCACTCATGGTCTAACACACCTCATCAACCTTCCACAGATCAAATTTTCAAGAATTTTGAGCAATTTTCGGCAATTTTGAAGTTTTTTGCATTTTTGGCAATTTTTACACTAGTCACACTACCAAAAGTGTAGCGCCCTAGGCGCTGCACTTTCGCTAGAGGCCTCAAAATGAAAAATGGTCACCACCATTGGATTCATAAGGCAAAATACAATCAGGAAAACCACTTTGTTAAGCTTTTTTGGGTCAACTAGGTAGTCAAAAGGTCAAAAAACACCCAAAAAAACATGTTTTTCCCTGTTTTGGAGGTTGGCGCTGTGCTTTTGTCCAGTATTGGGAGAATAAAATTTTGGAGAGTCAAAAATTGACAATTTTGGAAACTAAAGGTGGATATGGACACTAGACAGTACACACTTTCCAAGGAGCTATCTTGGGCTCAATTTGGATACAGGAACTCCCTCAAAAGTCAAGATGAAGTTGGCACTACGCTTAGCACAGTGGCACTGCACTTTTGACACAAATTTTTTTAGTTTCTTCATTTTGTAGATTCTCTCAATTTTGACAGTTTCACCTTGAAAATCATGTTTTTGCCAATGTAATTGATGGATGTAAATGTAATAATTATGCTTTTACTATTACGAGGGAAAATTTTAAGAATCACCCTAAATTTATATGTATAATAAATGGGTGAATCCCCATGATACATAGGAAAAATGGGAGGAGGTTTTATCAATAATATAATATGTATATAACATTTTTTTGGTGAATCTCTCACCAGATTATATTATCTTGTAAAGTCATGGTGAATCTTTCACTGAATTATAAAATCTTGTAATATCTTAGCAAATCTTTCACTGAATAATAAAACATTGTGAAGTCCTGGTGAATGTTTTGTTAAAGTATGAAACCATATATGATAATAGGAAAACATATTCATTAAACTGACATATACTAACATACATGTTTGGAAAAAAGGAACATAATTTTATGTTCCTACAAACAATGTTGCAAGTTTGAGTGGTCGTGTTTGTCAATGTTCTTACTGTACACTCTTTCATATCCTTCTATTAGTTTTCATCATATTCCACAACAAAGTTCTTGTATGTGATGATCTTGATCACCAATTCTGTCAAGGTAGGAGAGATTAATATTTTCTCTACCACTTTTGTCAAGCTATGAGAGATTAATGTTTGTACAAATTTTGTTTTACTTTTATCCCAACTTTTGTTTCCTTGAGTGTTTCCATCACTACCTTGTTGATTCCATATAAAACCAATTTCTCAAATTCCAACCTAACTATGACAAAGGAATTTCTTGCTTCTACAAATTTGCAGCTTCATTGTAAGGAGAAGTTGTTATATTTGCAGGGGAAATTTATAAACATTTTCATTCACCCTCCGGGTAGTTTTTAAGCCATCGACGTTCAGGTAGTTCATACTTCCATATGATATTTGGTCATTACACTTTGTTCTTCAAGAAATATATAAGTTATGAAAGTAATTATACCATGTCATGAAGTGTTGAATCAAGGGAATCCCATACCCATGAACCTTACCTGTGGTCTTACTGATGAGCCCCATAAATGGGTAATTATATGGGCTCATTTTGCCTCCTAACTTAACTTAATCCACCATTCTCATTAATTTATTGCATGTTTTCTATTATATTTATGCTAATAGAGTGAGTTGGGTTAGTCATTATGCCATGAAGTCTAATGTGTGCTTTATGCATATTTTTAGTCAATTTTGAGACAAAGTCAAAGGTTTACTGAGCATTTGGCAGCCAATATTCGAGGAAAATAAGGGAGAGGATTTGTAGGATGGTGTCCCCCTCATTTATGACTCCCTACTTTGAGTCCTCCTTCAGAAAGCTCGGAGCACAAGCAGCCACATCAATGCATCAAAGGAGCAGCCGAGCAAGTGAAGAATAATTGTTGTCTATCTCAAGTCATGGGAGCCAAGCCTCCTTGATTTTAGGAGATCTATTGGGAGCTCAAATGGTATAAATATAGAGGCTTATGGCCTCATTAGGTTGTTGGATGTTAGTCAAATTTTCGCACTTTTGTTGCAGCTCTTGCTCAGCTCATTTTGAGCTTACTTTTGTGAACAGTTTTATGTAATGTGACTATTATTTTGATAATGGAGAGGAAATATTTTCTGAGCCGGGACTGAGTTCTTTCAGAGGGCTAAAGCTCTTGGGTTCGGGCCCAACCCAAGCTGCCCAGCACCTCTTGTTTTGTATTTATATGTTTTGTTTCAGTTCATGAATTAGTTGTTGTTAGATAGATTTCTTCCTTGGTTAGAATAGGTTGCCTTTGGTGATTTACATAGCCTTTTCCATTTCAGTTTGCTAAAGTAGGTTAAATAGTGATAGGAGAAAGATACAAAAATGCCATCAATAGATCCTTGACCTCCTTTCCTCCCTTTGGGATCATGAGCTGAGGTTAAGACACTCTAGCTGCCACAAAAACACAGTTTTACTTCCTCCATGCAATTTATAGTGTTATAGTTTGATTTAGAGGTTAATGCTTTACTTCATATCCATTTTTCCATACTCATTTTTGTTTTTACAATAAATCTCTTTCCATGCTTTCCTTTCCATATAGCATTGTTCAACATTTTATTTTCCTAGATCTAAATTTAGGTTAACATGAGATATAGTTCTGTTTTTTGGTGCAGCTAGTTCTTGTCTTGCTCAGTTTCAGGGTTTGATTTACAGCTCTCTTGCAGTACATCTCTGCTCATACTAAGTCAATAAAGCAGCCATCACCATCTATTTTGCTACATGTTTCACAAGTCATTCACAACCCTTCACAAATATGCCCTAATTTTCTGTGTTTTCCTCATAAACTTTCCTCTCGACTCTTGAAAAAATCCAACCAACATTTTCTTTCCTAATCCTCCTTGATGAACCTCAGACACCTTAACAGATCCCTCTAGTATTTAGCTACCCTTTCCCACCATTTTTCCACCTTTAAAACCTCTAAAACAGCCCTCGGAATCCTCCTGTAGATCCCCTGCAGCATCCTGTAGAATTTCCTATAAGTGACTTTTTGAAGTCTGATTGCAAGGAAAGCCTCCAAAATGTTTCCAGAGGCCTCCTAGGACCCCTCCACACCTTCCTACACCTCTACAAATCCCAAGGTCTCCCTCCATCGTCACCTAATCACTGCCACATCCACAAATAAAAAGTTACATGCATGACAATTTCACTTAAAATACATAAAAATCCAAAAAAGATGTTTTTTTCTTATTTCCTTCTAGAAATAGCTTGAATAGGTGTAGTCTACTTCCTCAGTAGGTAATGGCACTCCTTTCCTTAATTTTCACCTCTCTTTTTGCAAAAGTAGGGTTAGCCGGTAAATTAGGGTTTGCTAGGTTTACTTCACATTTCAGTCTTCTTTCTCTTTTTGCAAGTAGAATAGCCTCTGTAGAGTAAGCTTTCCTTTGTCTCATCACATATAAAGCTTCTTCTAGAATTCATAGAATTTGTCTTGAGCTCCTAGTGATTTTGCGCCAGCTGACCAAGTGACAGCCTGCAGTAAGAACTAGTACTTGTGCATACAACACCATCGCTTCCAAGTTTGTTACGAACTACCAGGTTGATAAAAGTAAAGTAGGAAGCCCTAGGAGTTGCAACATTATTGCTGCAATACTGGTGCTCACCATTTACAATGAAATTTCTATTTTGATTCATTGTGTTAAAGTCCCTCCCCTTCAAGAAGACTTTATGCAAGTAGGAAAATGAAATAGGGCCCCCTTACATACCGACCTTCCTTTCTCTTATCTAAATAGTTGTATCTTACCCAACCAACAAATGGTTCCTACCTTGAATGATGGAGTTTAATAGACCAACAATAAAAGATTTATGTAACTCTGGTCCCCACCACCTGAACACCTTGTGGCCCAACACTAACGAAACCGTGTTAAGGATTTATTCATTATTCTTCATAAAGATAATTTCAATTCATATTCATCATGGCTTCTACTAACCACTCATGTAGGGTCACTTGGCTTGGAAATGCAAATTGCTCATTAATGCTTCCATCACTCGACCACCTTCAATCATATTCATCTCAACAATTTCATTTTGATTAGCATTTGTAAAATTTATATGTGGTTTTTGTCATCAACAACTACTATTTTTCTTGAATTGCTCCGTCATATTCTTAATTAGAATTTACATGTTCATCATCATCACCTAATAGATGATAACATCCTTGAGGTAGACTCAACATGTTTATAACAACTTTTACATTTTTATCACCAGGCCATTTCAAAAACTTGGCCACAAGCCTCATCATTGATAAGAGCATCATAATTGACTAGCCAAATTCCATTGCACCTACATTCCACAGTAATGTTATAGGGTGTCAAGGTCCTTTCAATAGATATGCTAGCAATTTCAACTATTTCAAATGTTTTTACCTCTCTCCATGGGTTCTTTTCCATCCAATTTATTCTCTCAAACCTTAAATAATTCTTAAAAGGCCCAAACACACTTCTAGAGGTTGCAACTTATGAGTAATGTCTAAGCAGTGCCAACAAATTGTATGCCTAATGTGTTTGCCTCTGTCATTTGTAAAACTATGTTGTTGTGATGGCCATAAAGAATTAACAAGTATATGTTTGTAAGATAGACGCCTCCAAGTAAAAAGTGAGAAAATGTTATAGCCAAATCATAAACAATTATTTAGTCATCCATGCATTAGGATGTGCAACCACAGATATTCCTTGCTCACAATTCTTGACATGGTTGTTCATATTTTTATTTCCCTAAAAAGAAATATAGCCTAGACATTGATAAACCAATTGTAATTTCACAACAAAATATAGTTATCCATGTTGTTGTTAGGAAACACTTTGGCACATTTTCACTCATTCTCTTGGCATTTATCCACATGCCACAGTTCCTTCCAACTTGGAAAGGAAACTCGTCACAATTGGATATATATTTTGTAAACTGTATGAATGATATTTGTATGCCTTGGATAAAGTGTAATAGAACTTGGTCAGAATTTTAGGGTGTAAATCCATAGCTTTATCTCTATTTAGGATTTCAATTGTTCATAATGCCAGGTTTTGATATATTTTATTAACTCCTACACACCCTAATTTCCCCAAAATCCATCTTTGAATGGACTCAAAATGGAGTAATGTTAGCCTTAAGTTGTATCAACTCTAGGTCATGGCCAATTTCAAGTATCTCCTTACACCAATCAACTATTTCCTCCTTTTGTTCAAATAACACTATAATAACCTCTTTCTTCTTCTTCCTTGCATGACATATTTAGCTAATAATGTATTGATGCTGGTGAGTTCCACATTTTCTCACTGCAACTCTTATTAAGAATCCATTGAAGTCAACATAATCACTTTCCTTCAACATATCCTCTTTAGTTCGGCCTCTGTTAACACTAATATTCTTGGTTAAACTTGCACCTTGCACTATAATTCATGCAAAAGCACCACCTTCAACATTTACATCATATGCTCTTTATCTTTTATATCATTATTCTCTTTAAAACCTATCGGATTTAACTCCTCATTTGAGGAAGAGTTTTGTAGATGATCAACCCTTGTCACTTGCATTTTTACCCTCACAAGAGCAACACTATTTCCTCATGCATGACAGAAAAACATTAAACAAACAAATATTGTAGAATAATAGAGGTTGATGCAGTGCATAGCAACAAGGAAACGAAAAAATTTAAGGTAAACATAGGTGACAAGAAACAAAACTTTAAAAGGAGAGAGTTTATGAAATAGTGTTGATCCCTAACTAAAGATTTGTGGTGAGAAAAATGTTTGCAGTGACCTATAGAGCAGTATTTTAAACTGAGTTGAAGAAATAGTTATTCCATTAATGATGGTTTAGATTTATAATGCTCCATTGGAAATTTTGATTGATGAGGCCCAAGAATAAGTATACATTGTATGAAATTCTGACAATGATCTAGAGAGCAGTATTGTAAACTAAGTTGCCAGAATGGTGCTTCCATGAATTATAGATTAAATGTATAACATTCCATTGGAAATTTGAGTGGTGAATGGTCATCGACATGGATTTCGTATGCAGAATGATGATATTTGTGTCTAGGTTTGATTTGACTATGATCTAGGGGCTCTTAGTTTCTCCTAGCTAATGTTGGTGCTTATAAAACCTTTAATGGCCCTGGCAGATTGATTTGATTAATGATCATTTTGAACATAGTTGAATAAGTTACTCCTTTTCATTATAGATTGCAAACTTAGGGGTGGGTCATGGAAAGCATTGAATGATAATAATTACCTATTCATGTCTGATCAAATGCACAAGGGGAAAGAAGAATTGGGCTCTATATGGACTTGAGGTTATACATATTGGAACATCATTTACCACAGACATTCTCCAGCAATCAACCTCTCTGTCAGATGTGATAGGTAATATGTACATGAAAACTGAACCTTGTTGGACTAAACATTTGATGGTTCTTAATGTCTAAGGATTTGAAGTGTCTTTACATTAGAACATTTAAATATGTGTTTGGACATGATGTTTTGTATGGTAGTGAATTAAGAGTCACTTTCTAGACAATTGTATGCCTAGTGAGTTAATGGACTATTTTTAAACCTGTGAGCATTATTTGTTATTTTAATACCACTTTTATAATGTGTTATTGGTGTGTTATGTTCTAATTTTTTATAGCTTCAAAGATCAAGTTCTATCTCCACTATTGGTCCCCATTCCACTACTAGCTTCCCTCCCCTAGTTTATCACCTGCTTCAGAATCACAAATTCATGAAGCATTGATTACAATTGAATAGAACCAATGAGAACTTGACAATAATATCAATGGAGTTGCAGCAATAAAAAAAAACATAATTAGGTCACAGTATCAGGACAATTCATTAAGCATGCAATAATTCTTGCGAGAACAATCTCCATTACAGCAAGAACGAATGGGGATCATGACATCAAATACAAAAAGATTCAAAGCATTGATCAACAAGAGGTGTTGCTTAAGAATAATGTATTACCCCAAAAACAACACCTTATGATTAATTTCAAATGTATTACAACATACAACAGAGGAACTGCCAACATAAAATCCCAAGAATCAAATACATGCATAACCCAGCAGGGATTGTTGTGTTTTGGCACCGGAGTAATGAAACATAATCCAGACTGGAAAAATAAAAATAAAAATAAAAAAGAATTATATATATATTATATATATATATATATAATATATTATATATATATAATTATATTATATATATATATATATATATAATATATATATAATAAATTTATCTTTTGATGAATGAATATCTAAAACATTGTGTTAGACATTAAACAAATCATCAAATCGCACATTATCACACATAAATTCCCATTGAAAAGTCATATTAGCTGATCAAAAGAAAAAAAAATACTTGATTTTGTACTAAGCAACAAAACATATACAAAATTTCCTTGTGACAGAGTTGCTAAGATGGAATCTTCATCTACAAACATTTACCTATCAAGATGAGAAATGCAAATCAAATTGCTTTCTTATTCCATAGAATCCAACTGCGATATCAAAAAAACACATCAAGTTTGTTTACCCCAACACGCCAACAAGTAGCAAGCCCCAACTATGTAATATAAGAAACTGGTAGGTATGCCAAAGGCCTGAAGGGGATCTAATGGAAAGAAGTGACCGTT
>APFE030895250.1:12628-23622 GCA_000404065.3 Pinus taeda
CCTTAGACTCCTATATATAGAAAGGAGGTCTTGTCATTTGTATCATCTAAGAATTGTTCATTTGTGTAATGTAAAGGAGGTTGCCCCCTCGAAGAGGCTAAATTTTAGGGCGTTGACTATCTTTTCTATCTTTTTGTGAGTTGGTTTGATAACATTGGACATGAAAGGAAGGATAGCGAGGTTAGAGATGAAGTCACTTACTATCTCTCTAATTCCTTTTCCATGCAAGGACGAGGAACAACCCATCAATCTAGATGTTTCCCTGTCCTCTTGAAGCTTAGGTTCTCTGTCAATAATGCTTTTTAATTTTTGGATTTTTATGTTGGTTTCTTGGGGTTGTTTCCGCCCTATTTCAGTGTTTATTTTTAATTTTACTAGCATATTCTCTCAGAAATTGCATAATTCCAATGCTTCTCCTTTTGATTTTTGTTGCTAGTTTCCCAAACTATGGGTACCAAATTCACAGTAAATTCGTAGGGCACATTTTACAATTTTCAGCTTAGTTATGTTATTTTAGACTCAATAATATTATATATCTGATCTGGTTTCCCTAATGGAAAGGGGGGAAAGAGTCAAGAAAACATGATGTAATTACCTAAAATATCTAATGCAAGAATTAGCTTATCAAAACAAAAGAAGAAGAAGAAGAAGATAACAATTTATTTTTTATTTTTTAATGTACTAGTCTTTGGTTTATGAGAACAATTAAACTATAGTTGAATAAATAGTCTGTATACTTTGATCTATACAAATGTAGCCCCTCAACTATTTTGATTTAGGTCAAATTCCCCCCTCTCCCTCTAACCTTTGGGGAAATGAGATTTTATATGGAACCAATAATAAGTTGGTGAAATTTATGGAAAATGTTGATCCAAGGTTAGGCATGTACACATGCACCTAGGTCTCCTTTGAAGTCAATATTCACTAGTACAAAATGAGATATTAGCGACTACGCAACTATAAAAGTTAGTTGCTACAATTACTTCAAGTGAATTACTACTAAATTTAAGGAATTTGAAGTGACCCAAATAAAACTGACTAGCTTAAACAACTAATTTAGCCCAGGGTTAAAATATATGACTAGATAATAAGTGACCGAATTAAAAATGACTAACTGAAATGAATAAATTTAGTCTAAGACTAAAATATATGACTCGATAATAAGTGAAAAAATTAAAAATGATTAAGGTAAATAACTACTATAGTCGAAGAATAAAACTATATCCAAGAATTTTATATTAATATATCCAAAGTGTATACTCCCTACAATCCAAGTTGATTATGACTGTTACATACCTTACAATTGGAAAAAACACATCAATGTTCTGTGTTACCATTTACTCTCATGGAAATACTTTACTCCCATTGAATGTACTTTTCCCTAATTAAAAGTATTAAGCTCAAAGTATGAAATCATGGACTTCATTAGAAGCGTAGTTGATCCATTGGCCGGAAAAAACTTTCATGAAGCCAAAGGAAGAAAAAACGTGGGATCTCAACAATTTGGAAGTTCAACCCCCTAACCCAAGGTTTGACATGGGTTATGCCCATCGTCAGTAAACATGTTCAATGCCTTCTGATAAAATATGTGTAGTCAATATTATGTGTCTCAAATTCAATCCTGCGCTTTTATCTTTGTTGAGTAGGAATGGCTGCCTACACAACTTCTACATTTCTCTCATGTACTCAATTTCATTCAGCTCTGGGGCCTCCCAGGAAAGTACAGGCCCCACAAGGCCCTCCGGTGTAAAACCAGGTACTTAAGCTTCATTTATTAGCTTCCTTCAATATTAAAATACACTCCCCAGGGCTCACTATTGAAATTTCGCTGTAAATAAGGCTGAAAATTATTACATTGAATTGGTTATACGCAAGATTACTAGTCATTAGTTGATAGGGTTCATTTTTTGCTTTCAGCTTGTGTGTCTAGTGTAACTATTGTAGGGTTTAATCAAGTTATATCCTGCATTAATGGTAGACTCAGGGTTTGTTTAAATGTCCAAGGTTTAGACTAATTCAACTATGGTCTAGATTTAATCCATAGACCTTTTTGGCATTCATGAAAGTCCACTGATGGTTTTTTCCATTAGCATGATATCTATTATTTATGTGTGGTTTTGTAATTAGTATGTCTTGTGTTACTTATGTGTGCCCATGCTTGTGCTATAATACTTTTCCCCTTCAGAAATCAGTAAAATTGGCTATGTAAAAATTGGAATAAGGAAGCCTAGGATTCTATATGTTTTTTTACGTTATTGTTATCTTTTGGATAACTTCTCCATGTCAAAGTGTAAGTGGTATTTTACCAATGTGGGGATTTATTGATTGTACTCAAATGCATAAGCCTTCCAACTTGCATAAGCGAGGCAGCAACCGAGGGGTGAGCATGTCAGTCGGGGAAGTTGAACCTTTGTGTGGCCAACAAAAACAACCTACTTGCACCAAATAAGCAAGTCCTTGTTGACAATGGGTGTTTGAGAATTGAATCCCATGTTACATGAAATTTGACCAAGAGCCTCGTTTCTTATTTAGTTCATATCCCATTCCTATTCATATATTGATACTACAACAATCCATTAATAATCAATTTGATATGTGTAAACTATGGTGGGAATTTGGGGGAGGAGGAAGGAGGTTAGGATTCTTTTCTTTTGAAACTATGTAGCCAAGTTTTTCTTTACGTTTATGTTTTTGTTTCCTATTTCTGGTAACATAACTTGAAACTTTTATCCTTTTGTAAAATGGATATTGAGTAAGTTTGAACATACATGTGCAAATCTGGGCCAATTCCAAAATAGCAATTTGAATTTTGAATTGTAGTTTGACAATTCTAATAGTAGTTTAGGGGAGTTTGACAGTGCATGCAACAATCATTGTTAGGATTATGCATATTGTGAAATATTACATTAGTTAAGCTATAAGCCATTCTTCATCTCAATTAATGAAGAGTATGGATACACTAAATCTAACTTTATGTCTTTTAGACACATTCTTCTCTAAATCAACTGTCCATTGACTATGCCCATGCCTTATTCTGATTTTTGAGCTGAAAGTTATGGCTAAAATTTCCCATTTATATACCAGCCTAACTAGTGCAATAAATCTCAAAGGCCAAATTCTGCCACTTGTAAAAGTAAATTTGTTAGGAACCATGAAATTTTTTATATTAAGCATTTGATAATACTAGTACGAGTGACTACACAACAACTTCCTGATTCATGAAATTACCTCACTTAGCCTTTCACATATATTACCTTGAGCCAATTGACTTAGAATATCCTTAGGTGAGAAACTAGGAAGCCTCCCGTGTGGTGAAATTACACTAAAGAGTAAGAGGTGGAGTACTAAGGTGATAGTGGTAAACACCTTATTGTTGCATCTTGGTTTGGTTCTTGTCCTTTGAGGCCTCTCACAAGGCCTGATAGATTTTGAGGCAACAACAACCCTTCCTCTTTGTTTCCATAAGGTTTGGTCACTCACCTGGTCAGGCTTTGCACCTGGCATTCTAGATTTTTTTACAATAGACACCTTGAACATAACTCAAATTTCACTTTATTTGGAGTTAATTTGATGTTGTTATGGCAATAATTTTTTTGTTGGTTTATTTATTTTAACTAAAACAATCATCTTGCTGATGTGGAATGACATGTGGATGTTGGCATGGCACTAATGTACATTTGTCAACATGAATTAAAGAATTCTTTTAATGGCAGTTGCCCAATTTCTTCCATAGGAGGTTGACGATTTTTTTCTTCCATTGAAAATTTCCAAAATGCACTTTGGTCATCCCCAAAGTGGTTTCATTAGCAGGTTGCACAATTCTTGTATTCTGATGAACTCAAAAATTCTTTTCGGTTGTCAATTTACAAAATGAACTTTGACAACCTATAAAATGGTTTCACCAAGGGTTTCAAAATTTTTCCCTTTCACAAACTTAAAGGTTATTTTATGTTGTCGATCTACAAAATTCACTTCGGTAACCTACAAAATGGTTTCATCACAATTTCAAAATTTTTGTCCCTTGGTGAACTCAAATTTATTTTCCATTACTGATGTACAAAATTCACTTCAACTACCCACAAAATGGTTTCATAAATGGTTTAAAATTTTGTCTTACAGTGAACTCAAAAATTCCTTTTTGCTATCAATCTATAAAATGAATTTCAATAAACCTACAAAATGGTTGCATTGGTAGGTTCAAAATTTTGTCATTCGTTAAATTTTGTTGAACTCTAGATTTCTTCAGTGAACTTCATTTAACTTGTAAAATTTGACCAAATATGAAATGAATATGGTCCATTGATCACCAAATCAAAAGAAATTTGGGTTGTTGTTTTTACCCAACTTCATAACCACCATGAAAACACAAAATTTGACCTCTGAGGCCAAATTTAAGTCTGTAACATGTAGATCGAGATAATTAATCGTCTCTATGATGATTATAAGGACAACTTTGACTTGAATTTATTTACAAATTTGAGGATTTCACTTTGTTTTTACATATTTCCCCAATTTGACATAGATTAAAACTTTGGAAAAACATGTTTGTCAAATTTGTGCTAGTGTTTAGCCCATACGAGTTTAGTGTTGAACCATAACTTTGATACCAATCTATAATGTACTTGGATCCCCATATAAGGAACATTATTACTAACTCAACTTTGATACCAATTTAAAACGAAAATGTGTGCAGGATGACATACATGTGCCCATGCGACTAACCTATGTTTTTATTATCGTGAATGTCAATTAATTAAATATGCATAACAACATTTAATCCTATAGAACGTAAACTAAACACAATATTCAAGCATGACATCGACATAATAAATAATATAGTGACCAAATAGTTTAAATGATTGATTGTAGATTTTGGAAGTTCCACCCAACATAGACTTTTGTGCTCTAATTCTCTTAGTAATAAGTCACCTTTGATCTAGGGCTATGAGTCCAAAAGAATGGGAAGACTCCTATGGGTGTCTATTTTCCTTGCTAACATCCCAATAACCAACAAAAACCCAATGATGCAACTACTACAACAATTCCAATTTCCCAAATCTATTCCCCATCAGTCTATACAAGACGAGGGATGATATTTTATTATCTGCAACATAGTCCCTCAAATAATTTCCATTCCTTACAAGACTCCAACATGAAACTAACTAGCAATTTCTCAAGTGGAAGCTTCAAGAAAATCTAACTATTACAGGAATGCTCATAACAACCTTTATATAGGATGTTGGGTAATATCTCAATGAGAAATCTTAGCAAACATTGCAACCTAGTTCTCAACATCAATCTCAACTCTAAGGATTGGTTTTCAATACACAATATGATTGTAATCTCTTGCATCACTAAAAACTCTATTTTTCCTTGCTCTCTTAATGTCTATAAAATGGTTCTAAAAAGACTTCTATCCTTCCTACTTGAATTTTATTTTACTTTCTTCCCCATGTTTTCTCGACTCTCACTCTTTGCAAAATGCTTGTATTTAGCCCATGCCGTGATAACTAATTGAGTTGAATTTCTCACCCATCTCTTCCATGAGTTCACTTACCTCCATGCTTCAATAAATCATTGAGGTGATTCTTCTACCAAAATTACACATAATTCCAATGATTGGATTTAATAAGTCAAATGGGGATTATGTAGTAATGACTAATATGAAAATAACATAGGATTATAGGCATTTGTATTTTCCCTTTGGAACCCCTTTCAACCCTCTCTCTCTTGTGGAATCATAGCTCCTTATGATTCTGATCATGTTCATCTTGAAACTAATGATTTATTTCATTTTGTTGTTTATGTATCACATAATGGACCCTCAACCTTTCATAATATATACAATTATACCTTGCTAATTATGAGGATAAAAAATGGGATGTTACATAGGATACGCAAGAACAAGTTGGAGCACCTAATTAACATTTGGGGTAAGCCATCCACCTAAGATTTTTTCTACTTATGTTGCATTAATGATTTCGATTGTTGAGATTTTTGCTCTAGTTGACAAATATACCTCTGTTAGAACCATACTTCTTTAGCATCTTACCATAGTTAATATTTATATTAAATGAATGTTAAGAAAACAATCTTGAATGGGATGATTGAGAAAGAGGCGTTTAGGAATCAATCAAGAGGTCATGATATCCTTGAGCAGGGCACCCATGTTTGTAGGTTGAAGAAATTCCTTTACGTCATGAAGTAGGCATTGTAAGTATGGTACTCTAGGATCAATGAGTAATTACTAAAGTTTATATTTTTCCAAGGCTTTCCCAAACTCTTATCTTTGTATCTTATTTTATAAATATGACATGTTTGTATTGGTATTCTATGTAGACGACCTTATCATTACAAGAAAGTTATGGGTGAAGTCTTCCTTGAACAAGGGGAAGTATACTGTGGACATTTTGAAGAGATTTCATCTAATGACCCTGGTCATTGTGCAAAATATGTGAATATTGTGCCTATAGTCATGATCCTAATACAATCTTGCATATAATGTAAATGTGTCACTTATATGGTTATTGTAAATATTTCCTTAGTTGTTCTTATATACATATTAAAAAAATTATTGTACCTATGCCTCGTGTTCTTTTATGTTATATGCATTAGGTAGCATAAGGAAAAAACTTATTTATCTAGTAGAAATGATGTGTTCTAAAAGGCTTGGGGAAATAATGGCTTGGTAGATAGGTTCTTGGAATTTGATATATCCCTAGGCATAGATTCACCTTTTAAAGACTAACATGCATAAAATAATTCCCCTAGTATGGGTAGGGGTAGACACTAGTAAAAAACCTGTATATTACCCCTACTTACCTAAAATTTGGATATATCTACCATTTAATTCAAAAGGGTTGATGTCCAAATTTTTCACACGAAACTTGGAGGTATATGTAATAATCAATCATTCAAGGAGAATTGAGGAGGTAGAGGGAAGGAGGTCGTGAGATAGGAGCACACCAGATATTTTGCAGGAATTTGGCACATGGCGGGGATGAATTTTCCCTTGCATTCTATGGTTTCCATAACCAGTTTAGGGAAAGAGACAAATGGAAGGAAATGGAGGAGGAAGGAGGTAAAATGGTTCAACACTGATTGGCATGCAAGGTTGATCAACAATGACTAGGCCAAGAGAGACAAGTGTAATTTCTTTGTTGTTCTAGATAGGCTGAATTCTAACTACCTGGAATCAACTTTCAGACAATAGAAAAAGGGGAGGAAGTAGAGCTAAGGGGATAGGAAAGAAGGAGACAAACACAATGAGCACAAAGTGAAGGGAGAAGAGGTGAATAGAGGAAAATACAATACAAGGAAGAAGAAAATCGAGGGAAAGGAGGTCATTCAACGAGACATTGCTGCAAGGAGGGAGTCTCACTTGGAAGCACGAGATCTGCACCATGAAGATAGCAGGTTAGGTAACAAGATCAAAGGTGAGTCTCCATTATGCTTATATCTTATTATAACTCTACCTTCTGTGCTTCCAATTAGCTAGTGGATTCCGAACATCCTTTCTTACCACTACTAGGTAGCATGTGAAATGTTTTCTCCTGTAAATTGTATGGCCTGTAAGTTGTCCTGCTTCCAACCTAGGTATTTTTTGTTGGGCATGCAAGGATTGTCTATTCTCATCACTTTCACCTTATACCATTCAAACCTTGACATAATTTTTCTTACATATTGTTTGGTCCTTGGACCTTGAAATTTTAAGGGATTGAAGTACCAACTATCGTGATCCTAGACCCAGACCAAGACTAAAGATTGGTGTTGGTTCCAATACTTATGCAACTACATGTAATTTCTCTACTGATTCTGCAGTATTATTCTTTCTCATATTACCATTATTAAAGCTTGTGCTTCTGTATGGGGAATAAAAAAAAGAGGGACTTCTAAATTTTGTGCTGACTAGACTAATTCTATAAGCATATTTAACCCATTTTTAGTAGTAAATTTCCCTCAAACCAAGACATCGAAACTATAGCATTAACCCATTCAAATACCTTATAATCATTTCCTCTTGTCGGTTCTATCTACCATAACATAAAAACCTTGTAATCATGTCCATGTCCTAGCCACCTCCCAACTGGTGTGGCGTGGACACATGGAAAAATTTCATGCCGCAAAAAACTATGCAATAGACTTAACCCTTGTCTTGCAGTGAAAAAGAAGTGGGGTTATGATTTTACTGAGGGTGGAGTGTGGTATCTCTGCAATCCCTCATCAATTAGTGGGTAGAGGCCTCAAGCTGCCCAAAATCATTTTCAATTATTACACTCTGAATTCCCAAATTTGGCTGGAGTTTCTATCTCAAGGTGGAGGAACATCTCTCGAATCCCTGGACAGGTGAGGGTGGATCCCGTCTCTGAAACCCCTCATGGCTGCGGGTGGAGGAGAATATATGGAATCCCTAGTCAAGTGAAGTCAAGTGAGGGTGGAGAGTCTGTCTCCGGAATCCCTCATGATTGTTTTGTGGAGGAAGATTCCCTTTAGAAACCATGACCAAGCCTGCAACTGAATATCCCTAATATGAAGGGTGGAGGTATGGAACACCTCTAGACTCCCTAGTATACCTGGTGGACTTTCCACTGGAATATAATTTACATGGTAGGGGGTTACATCTGCATTATTGGCAGCCTGTCAGTGGTTGGGAGGAAAATGTTTAGTAGAGATATGATCCCAATGCCAGTCCATGTCACAAAACAACAAGTGTCTTATTGATTATTGTCTAAGTTGTACATTGATGAGTATTCTATCGGCTACTTCTACATTATTCCAAATACTCTTAATACTACGACTAGAGGCATTGTTGTCAACCAATATTGCTCAACATAACCAAATGTGAAGAATTGTTGATGGTGTGCGTTAGGGATGATATACATGTGTTAGTCAAATGTTTAGGAGACCTCCATTACATTGGAAACCACAAGAGACCTTATGTATTGTATGTATAGGTAACATCGTGTCATACTACTAGGGGGAAGTAAACGTATTGGCCACTAGTATAATCTAGTGATCCTCTCACAAAATAGGTGTTTTGTGATACCTATAGATTAAACCCTAGTTTGGATGGGTTTTTTGAAGCACCTAATTGCTTAAAGAAATTTTATTCATTACACCAACACTGATGTGTGCTACAACTGTGGTATGCCATTTTCATTTTGTGGCATTAGACTCTAATTTCCACCTATTCACAGTCCAATGAGGTGACATTCCATCAATATATACCTTATTTTATAATCACGTGGATATGTTATACATACCTAAATGTTTCATGTATGTTCCATCTCATCAGGCAAGGTCCTAAATGTTATATATATCTGTGATCTATCCTATAGACCTCTGACCTCATATAATACAAATTTTAGCTGCTTAAAATATGTTGTACAGGTCTCATGCATGGCATTTACATGACGTCTACAAGAGTACTAAAATTCTTTGCTATAGGGATTCTTGAGGACCTACTATACCTTTTCTCCTTTATTCTTAGCATTTATATTAGATGTTACTAGGTTTCACAACTATTAGGCTCTCCTATACATAAATTTGTGTATAGAACAATGAAAGAAAGTAAATTTTGGAAGTTTTCTGTTCAAGTGAAGCGAGTTTCACATGTTGATTACGTGTTAACATGGGTATTGATACATTATGTTTTTGGACTCATCAATTGGGTTGAGTAGACTCGCCTACAACTTTCCCTAGTTAATTGTCTAACTTATTAAATCTGTTGACTTTAGGGTAATAACATTACATGTGATTACTTATGAAAAACTGTGATACTTGAATATAAATGACAATATGATACTAATAGTGGAATTACTAGTAGTACGCCTTGATGAATTAAATTTATGGGTTCAAATTTAGATCCAATAACATTATGTATGGCAACATGACAATAAGAGGTGCACTGCTGATATATTAGATCTGTGGGTCTTAATCTAGGTGATAAGATATGCTGGGTTCAAATGATAACGTTTCATTTCCAATATGATTTCTTTACTAGTTTTCTTAACATATTGGGGATTAGGGTAGGTTTTATGCCTTATTGGTGGATGAGGATACTTGCCCTTTAGAAGAACACCACTTCTAATTTCCTTTAAATTTTGGAATATATATTGTATGCTTATACTGGGTGCCTTCCATGTGAGTATCGATTACATTTTATTTATGGGCTATAATATTGAAAACATTTGGAACTGCTTACAATGTAACACTAGTGAGTGTATGTACTAAATAATTGAAAAATATTGTGAATATGTACTGGGTATTTTTCAGCTAAAAAATTCATTTTTTTCTTCTACCATATGGTTATAAATAGTTTGCAAATTATATGTTAACTCCTTGGGGTGTTTTTCTTGTTGATTTATTGTGCAATTTGGGTATTTTAGGGCAATCATGGTGTTTGGGGAGGATTTAAATTTTGGCTAGTAAAGATCAGGGCTCAAATTTGACTCCATACTTATTAGGTGGGAACCCATGCTTTCGTTGTGGCTTGCTAGGTTTTCCCTGGCCATTTATGCACTTTCTTATCTTGTAATTCACTCATTCTTGATTTCATAGGGGTTTGTCTGACATTGTCTTACTTTTCCATAAAATGAGAGAAAACCATGTCTACATAATTATTGGCCCATTACACTATTCAAATTATCTCCCTTGAAAGAAGGACGAGGCAAAATCCATTAATTTACCTATTCATGCTATGAATTGTGGGTGGGTTGTATCCATTTAGGTGCTAGTTCTGAGAATTCTCCAAATCACCTCTCTCTAAAGTGGGGGGTGTGAGAAAAGTCCATAGCCTACTTATGTAGGCCTTAAAATAAAGGTCGGGTTCTACCCATATGTGTATTTTCCCATTAGTTGTATGGATGATTGGAGTGGAACACATTGAATAAGTGCATAATTTTTTCCATCCAAGATGGTGTACTTTTCTTGGTAAATTTTCATCTTAGACTAGTGGGTTTATGAAGTAAAGTAGGTCTAGTGGATTTTAGATG
>APFE030895257.1:0-14588 GCA_000404065.3 Pinus taeda
TTCTCGATCCTGGCAGGCAAATTTATGTACCTGTAAGATCTGTTTTCTTTTCATTGGGTTTCTTTTTTTCAATCTTCTCGATCCTGGCAGGCAAATTTATGTACCTGTAAGATCTGTTTTCTTTTCATTGGGTTTCTTTTTTTCAATCTTCTCGATCCTGGCAGGCAAATTTATGTACCTGTAAGATCTGTTTTCTTTTCATTGGGTTTCTTTTTTTCAATCTTCTCGATCCTGGCAGGCAAATTTATGTACCTGTAAGATCTGTTTTCTTTTCATTGGGTTTCTTTTTTTCAATCTTGGTATAGATTTTAGGTTAGCTTAGTAAGTGATGGCATACATACATTACAGGGTTTAATATGAATTTTGTCTGTTCAAGAAGTATTATTGAATTGCTCGGCTAAGCTAGCTTAAATATGAATTGGTATTGGTACCTGCATCAGTTTTCGAATCCACAGGTGTGCGGAAGGATTGAATCCAGGCAGAGTAGGTAAATTTCTTTGCATCTTTCTGGTTATACATATATTCAAATATATACATGATCAACAAATATATACATGATCAATGATGAGTGGGATTAGCAGGAACTAATTTGGTCTGGGATTGGCCCTGTAATTTGATTTGGGATGGGCCCTGCATAATTATGAATCATAACCTTCATTATGACATAAATATTTATATGCCCCATAATTTCTAGTACCCATTTTAAATTCTAAAAAAATAAATCAGGCATCAGATGCAACTAATAATTTCATTTCAATTAATGTAAGAACCGAGATTAGCATAGAAGCCGAGTAATTCAGATTCAGTTCACTGTGTCCTGCGTATAATTTACAGCCACACACTCAAACAAACTGAGTTATTCTAGCGACCAACGACAGTTCACCGCCCTCTTTGTGCATTTAAACTTTGAGATTTATTCCAGCGGTAGTTCACTGATCTGTGCGTCCAATATATAATTAGTTACAGTCTTGAAGGAGGTCTTGAACCTCCGTTCTGTTGCCGGGATTTGAACCCGAGTCGCCTTGAGAGCTTATGACATATTGAATCCAAAAATATGAGTAGTTACACTCTTGAACGTCCGACCTGCTGAATAAGGTTTCGTTGCAGGGAGTTGAACCCGGGTCACCTTGAGAGCTTATGAAATATTAAATCCAAAAATATGATTAGTTACTCTTGAAGGAGGGCTTCAACCTCCGACCTGATGGATGACGTTTCGTTGACGGGATTTGAACCCGGGTCGCCCTGCGAGTTTATGAAATCTTACATCCAATAGAGGGCTTGGACCTCCGACCTCCTGGGTAACGTTCCGTTGCCGGGATTTGAACTCGGGTCACATTGAGAGTTTATGAAATATTGAATCTAAAATATAATTAATTACACTGTTGAAGTAGGGTCTGAACCTCTGACCCGATGGGATTTTGGCCTGTGGCCTTCGGATTTTATGAAATATTAAATCCAAAATATAATTAGTTAGACAGTTGAAGTCGGGCTTGAACCTCTGCCATATTTATTCCAGCGATAGATCACTTATATGTGTATTTATCAGTAAACTTTGAGGGTTTATGAAATATTACATCCAAAATATAATCAGTTGAAACGAGGGCTTGAACTTCCTGGGTAACGTTTCGTGGGCGGGATTTGAACCTCTGACCACGTGGGTAACGTTCTGTTCCCGGTATGGGCGTATAAATATTTATGTCATATGTCATATTATGGTGCTGCTGCATAACTGTGAACCTTATTCGCTGTGGTTGTGGTTGCATATATGCAGGTCTCTCTGTGGTGGTTCCCAACGTCCCTGAAATGCATTTCGCAGTTTCAATGGCATGGGCCGTTCTTAACACAATGCCTGCTCTGCTCAATTCAAACCAATTCTTGCCTCTCGTCACAGACGGAACTCAGCCTCAGCCTCAACCTGGTACTCAGAGCTAGATCCATCCGTCACAAAACCTGACCTCCGCCCACTGTTGCGCTTTAATTCAATTCAATTCTCTGATACCCATGGAAATTGGTTTGCACAGCCCAAAAAAGTAGGTCTATATGGTGCTGATAGATAAACAGGGCCATGGAACTTGGCTAACAAGCAGGTCTGATAATGTATGTATGTATAAAATGTGTAACTTATCTCCAAGAATTGAATCGTATTATATTGTGGTGCAGGAGTTATGTTGGGAGCTAAGCGGTTATAGCATGTATCAACTATAGAGTAATCTCAACTGAATATTTTTCCTTTTCTCACATGACGTGACTCAGAGAGTTGCATGACCTGTACTTGTACTGTGCTGAAAGTATATTATGCGGGGCATGGTTATCTTGGATTATTTCTCTCCCTTTAAAGGTCGACAGGACAGTATAAAAATAGTGGTAAGATTAGTCCAATCCTTTCATTCCAAAATTTCATTCTGTAGATGTTAGGATTCCAGATTATGCACTGTTTTGTTTTGTTTTTACACCAGGTTATTCTCACAAAGGAATTGGGTTCGGGTGGGAGTGGGCACGAGGGTATTTTAATTTAATTGGATAATTTAATCTAGTGAATTTTATCAATTTGATGATTTGATTGTTCTAATTCATTTTCAGCGTTGATGATTTGATTGTTGTAATTCATTTTTAGTGGTGTGATGGGCTCTCCACTGGGATGGGATGGACGCACTGAGGAGACCACTCCACTCCACTCCACTGATTGATGGGCTTTAAGATACACCATAAATATTAAATTTATTTATTTTTGGCTGGGTAGATAAACCATAAATATTAAATTTTAACAGTTAGGAGTAAAAAACATCGTAAAAGAAAAATAATATATATAAAGCATTTGTGCATTTTTTGTTATAGGAATTTATGCAAAGTAGTTTTGTATGCAAAATATTTATGTATAGCATAGATTGTCATTGACTTTTAAAATATATTATTTTTGCAGATAATGACTGGAATATATGTGTATGGCCAAAGCATTCACATCTCCATCATGTTCATGACATAAGACACATTGATCCTCTTCAAAAGAAATTAACATTTATGTATTCATTCTGTAATTACTCTTGAAAATCTCATGATAATAAAAATTATTTTTATGTTTGAAGGGGCTAAAAGCCCCTTCTCAATGCCCTTGAGAATGAACCATGGTCATTCTTAAGGGCTTGTGCATCCTCTCTCCCTTTCCACTTTTTAGTTTTTACTTTTCCTCTTTGGTTATGTTTAAAAGTAATTAACATCATAGGTTTTAAGTTAATAACTTCTTAATTGTTAGTATGCATGGTTTACACATTTTAAATTTTTAAATATATTAAAATAGTTCTTGTTTGTGTAGTGATGTGTATTCATATTCTTTTCATGTAGCGTTTGATGATCGCTGACATTTTTTACTTTGTTCATGATTGTGTATGACAATGTTTGCTCTTTGAGTTATATTTAGTGTTTGTATTTACAATGAATGTGAATTGCACATTGATATGTGTTCTAAAATGTGTGTATGTGTGTCCCCCTTAGGAATGACTATCTACAACATGTCTTCTGCCATGATTCAAATTTGATGTGCAATATGTGTATATTTGCAACATTTTGTGTGCGATGATCAAAATTTGATGGGTGACATTTGTATGTTTTTGTATTTACAATATTCTTTGTGTACGGTGATCAAAATTTGTTGTGTATTCATGATTGTAGCAATGTTTGTCGTTTTAGTTCCATTTGTATGCTTGTGTATTTACAATGATTGTGTATAGCATTTTGATATGTACTCCACAATGTGTGTGAATTTCATTTGCCAATGCCTAATATCTCCATGTGCTTGTATCTTATGCATTTGCAACATTTTTAGGGTGTAACTGATACGTGATGCTTGTATGTTTGTGTATTTGCAACATTTATGGATGACGATAAAAAATGGAAGTGCAATGTTTGTGAATTTTCTTTTACAGTTCTTCTGGAGTAATAAACAATTCAGTGATGCCTAATGTTTGTGAGCTTACAAAACTTGATGTGTATTCATGATATGTATCGAGGAATAACTATCTACAAAATGCTTTCTGTGATGATTCAAATTTGATGTGCGATATGTGTATATTTGCAACATTTTGTGTGCGATGATCAAAATTTGATGGGTGACATTTGTATGTTTTTGTATTTTCAACATTCTTTGTGTGCGGTGATCAAAATTTGTTGTGTATTCATGATTGTAGCAATGTTTGTGGTTTTAGTTCCATTTGTATGCCTGTGTATTTTCAATGATTGTGTATGACATTTTGATATGCAATCTGCAATGTGTGTGAATTTCATTTTCCAATGCTTACTATCTCCATGTGCTTGTATCTTATGCATTTGCAACATTTTTAGGGTGTAACTGAGATGTGATGCTTGTATGTTTGTGTATTTGCAACATTTTTGGGTGACGATAAAATATGGAAGTGCAATGTTTGTGAGCTTTCTTTTTCAGTTCTTCTTGAGTAATAAACAATTCAATGATTCCTCATGTTTGTGTGCTTACAAAACTTGATGTGTATTTTGGAATGACTATCTACAACATGTTTTCTGCGATGATTCAAATTTGATGTGCGATATGTGTATATTTGCAAGATTTTGTGTGCAATGATCAAAATTTTATGGGTGACATTTGTACGTTTTTGCATTTACAACATTCTTTGTGTATGGTGATCAAAATTTATTGTGTATTCATGATTGTAGCAATGTTTGTGGTTTTAGTTCCATTTGTATGCCTGTGTATTTACAATGATTGTGTATGACATTTTGATATGTACTCTGCAATGTGTGTGAATTATTTGCCAATGCTTAGTATCTCCATGTGCTTGTATCTTATGCATTTGCAACATTTTTAGGGTGTAACTGATACGTGATGCTTGTATGTTTATGTATTTGCAACATATTTGGGTGACGATAAAAAATGGAAGTGCAATGTTTGTGTGTTTTCTTTTACACTTCTGCATGAGTAATAAACAATTCAATGATGCCTAATGTTTGTGTGCTTACAAAATTTGATGTGTATTCACGATTGTAACCATGCTTGTGTTTTGAGTTTGGTTTGCATAGTATTTACAATGATTGTGCATGACATGTTGATATATACTTTGAAGTGTGTGAATTTATTTTGTCATTGCTCACTATCCGCACAGGTTTGTATTTTTATGCATTTACAACATTTTTTTGTGTTTGACAGGTCATGTTCGTATGTTTCACATTTCTCAAGGTTTGTGTATTTATAATATCTTCGCTTGTACTAATTACAAATTTGATGCTTATCTTTTTGCAATAATAAAAAAAATTATGCCTAATGTTTCATGTTTACAAAATTTGATATCTATTCATGTATTAATGGAAATTTGATGTGCATTGATGATAATGTATTCAGTTTATTGTTTGGGTTTCCTTTATATCTATGCATTTTGAATGAATGTGGGTCACATATTGTATGTAATTTAAATTAAAATAAAATATTGTCATTGCTCATTGTCCACATAGGTTTTTATGTTCATGCATTTACAACATTTTTTGTGTATGGCATGTCTTGTTTGTATGTTTAACATTTTTTGGGGTTTGTGTATCTAAAATATCTTTACCTGTATTGATTACAAATTTGATGCTTATTTTTCTACAGTAATCAAAAGTTTTATGCCTAATGTTTTCATGTTTACAAAATTTGATATCTACTCATGTATTAATGGAAATTTGATGTGCATTGATGATTATGTATAAAATTTAATGTTTGGGTTTCCTTTATATCTATGCATATAGAATGATTGTGGCTCACATATTGTATGTAATCTAAAATAAAATGAAACATTGGGATTGCTCATTGTCCACATAGATTTGTATATTTATGCAAATTTTACAACGTTTTTTGTGTTTGGCATGTTATGTTTGTATGTTTCACATTTTTTTGGGGTTTGTGTATTTATAGTATCTTTGCTTGTACTGATTACAAATTTGATGCTTATTTTTCTGCAATAATAAAAATGTAAGCCTAATGTTTTCGTGTTTACAAAATTTGATATCTACTCATGTATTAACGGAAATTTGATGTGCATTGATGATACTATATTAAATTTATTGTTTGGGCTTCCTTTATATCTATGCATTTAGAATGAATGTGGCTCACATCTTGTATGTAATTTAAAATAAAACAAAACATGGGGATTGGGGAGTGATGAGTGTAGTGTAATAATAGGCTAGAAGTGAGGGGGGAGGCCAGATGAGCTTCCACCTTCACGTGGTTGGCCTCGTCAGTAGAGAATTTATAATTCTTGAAGCTAAGACAAGCTCTTTCTATAAATATGCACATACAAATATTATCTCTCAAATTCTTAACATCCAACATGCTCTAACCTCCTCCACACACACACTGTCTCTCTACACCCACTCACCCCCCTTCCATGCCCCTCTCTCTCTCCACAACCCGCACCCTTCCATCCACTCTCTTTCTCTCCCTACACCTCGTCTCGCCTCCCCTTACTCACACACACTCTCTCTCTACACACACTCTGGGGCAATGATTATATTTGATTTATATAATCATATGATTGCCTTTGAATAATTGTATTTAAATGATTATTTTTTATTTGTATGATATGAATTTATAACATTATATCTCAAATTCATAACATCAAACCCCACCCCCTCTCTCTCTCTCTCACTCTCTCCTCGCCAACTTACCCCCCTTCCACTGCCTCCCCCACTCTCTCTCTCTCCACAACCCGTGCCTTTCCATCCATTCTCTCTCTCTAGAACCCCTTTCCCCTCCCCATACTCTCCCCTTTCCCCTCACTCTTTTTATCTCTAGACACACTTTGGGACAATGATTATATTTTATTTGAATAATTATATTTGATTTGATATGAATTTATAATTTGGATTAAATTTTATATAATTTAAATTTGTACTTTTATAATTATTTAATTGTATTTTTATTAATATTGTTATTTATATAATCATTCTATTTTATTTGTAAATTCAATATTTAATAGTTTAAATTAGATTAGATTTAATTTAATATTAATAAAATATTTAATAATATATAACATGTATATAATAATAAATATTCAATATATATTGGTTAAAAAAATATTTACAATTGTATAATGCTTAAAATTTTAATATTATTGTTAAATAGAGTTATTTTGGATGGTTCGGAGGAAGAAATTGAATCCACCCTACTTAGTTTCAATTCTTGTAAATGCATGATGGATGTCGACAATGTTGACAATGTATTCTTCACATGAAATATAAAACATTGTATATATGAAAAAATATATTTACATATTATTAAAATTTTATATTTATTTATTATAATGTTTTTTATATAATAATTAAAATTTAATTTAAATCCAATATTAATAAAATATTATATTATATGATTTCTAAAAAATGCTAATTAAACAAATATGATTTAATCAATATTATCTATATTAGAATAAATGTGGTCTGTTTTTTTAATACACTTCAAGGCTTTATGAATGAATGCCAACTAGATTGAACTAACCTATATCAACTAAAGTTAACTAAGGGAAAAATAAAATATTTATTATTTATCTAAATATAAATAAAACTATGCATATCATAATGAAGACATGGAAAGCCATGACGCGCGCTCGTGAAGGGTTGGGCTAGGGTTTCTTCGGCCCCTGCGGCTCTGACACGGCCTCTGATCAGGCTTCTGTTCAATCCTTCACCGTAAGAGTCTACACCTGTCGCTCTCAGATATCGAACTGGTGACAGGATGGCTGAGAACGTGGAGCTGGAGATGGTTGACTATTCGGAAGAGCCCTTCCCGGATTGAATCATATTCGATAACCCTTGCTTCTCATCCAGCACTCCGTCGTTCACACCTCGCCTGGCTGCCGGACTGGATTCTTTGCGTCCTCCTGTGGGTTTATTTCCCCGGCACAGTATTGTTCCGCCTAATACTGGGCCGATCCCTATAGATCCCCCAATCTTTGAAGCCCCTTCTCTCTCTCCGGATGCTCTACACTTTCCCCCAACTCGCTCTCCCCCTGCGGCCATTCCACAGACCTCTGCTACTGCAAATACTTCATCCGCTGGTCCATGCTCTTCTGGAGGTTTCAAGACTTCTACCAACAATGTAAATCCCTCTAAACCCTCCCCGTTGGATGGCGTTACCAACCCCCTGGTGGACAACCCAACGGCCCCTCACACCAGCAAGAAGAAATCAAAGTGTATCAAGGTTACCTCAAAGGATATTTCGATTAGGCTTGGAGAAGCTTCGGCGATTAGCGATCTTGCTATCATGGCATCTACAATGCTGGTAGGGCACATCAGAGGCAGGGCATATTCGGCAAAAAAGTTATCTCATTGGGTGAAAGAGATCTGGGGGGATTTACTTCTTGAACTTCCGGGTGTCCATGTCCTGCCCAGAGGATGGTTCTCCTTCCAGTTCTCGAAGGAAAGCTATACAAACCTGGTCTTGGCCAGATACTGGCACATTGAATCAACTCCAGTTCTTCTCAAAAGGTGGAGCTCCCTATTCGACCCTGTTCATGAACAAATCGGAGCCGGACTGATATGGGTGCGGTTGCCAGGTCTTCCATTGTAATTCTGGAGTGATGAAGCTTTCAAAAGAATAGGTAATGCACTTGGTACCTACTTGGATCATGACCGCTCTTTCGTGGAATCTAGGAGCAGGACCCTCGCGCGCATCTTGGTTCACTTAGACACCCGTGAAGGGCTCGAGGAAAAGATCACTCTACAGTGGGGGCGATACAACAGAGAACAGAAAGGGTACCATTTTGCTGCAATCGGTGCCACATGGTCGGCCACCTCTACAAGGAATTCCCTCTCATCAGAAAATCTGAAGACTCCCCGAAGATCTCGTCGCCACCTCCCAGGGTTGCCTCTCCGGCTTCCCCCCGACCCAATGCTGCGGGCCAGCCTCCTGCGGCTTCCTCACCTGTGGGCGATCCGGGAGCAAGGCTTTCACCGACGATGACCAGGGCTCCTACAGCAGCAGAAGTCGGATCTGGGGCTCCCTCAGCAGCAGAAGCCAGAACTGTCTCGGTTTCTCCTCTACACCCTTCTATCTCTAATATTGATCATGTCGTTTTTGTATCTGGTCCCTTGTATCAGACTTCCATGGCTCATTGTGTTATGCCATCCCCTCCTCCCTTGTGCTCCACTGGCCCTTCCTTACGTCCGCCATCCTCTCCCTCTGCGTCTCCCCGGTCTCCTCCTGAGTCTTCCCCTCCCCACCCATACTTTTTACGCTCCAGGTCTCATGCTAAAGATTTAACTACTCCCCAGGCAGGGCTGGGTATTTCTTTACCAGAGGCTGGTTCCTAGCCTACCAGAGGAAGGAAATCTCATCTTTCTAAGGCTATTAAGATTGCAGGGGCGGAGGTTGTCTCTGGCCAACAGTCCACCATTGTAGGGGTCCTTAAAGCAGGACAAGCCCCGCGAGGTGTTCCACCATGAAGTGTTTATCGTACAACTGCAGAGGACTGGCTAGCTCCTCCAAGAAACTAGCCATGAAGCGTCTCATCGAGACTGATCCTATCGACATCATTATGCTCCAAGAAACTCTCTGCTCGGCTGATCATATCATCTGCTCTATGCATTCTATTACTCCTGGATGGATCTATATTGCCCTCGATGCTGCTGGGCGCTCTGGTGGTCTGGCCATTGGAGTTAACCCACGCACCATTAAGGTGGAGCCCTCTTGGGGGGGGCAGGCTACCTAGGGATGGATATTTTCACCGCCGATCTGGGAATGAACTTAAGGATTGTGAATGTTTACACCCCTTGTAATCAGAGAGAACAATTCTGGCAGAGGCTCCTCCATCTCAATCTTTTGAATGATGAGAAGACTATTATTGGTGGGGATCTCAATTTTTCTTTGGGATTTAGGGAATCTTGGGGATCGACGGCGCAAATAGATCAAATCTCAGATTATATGACAAGCCTATTAGAACAGACAAATTTTGTGGATGTCCCCATGCAAAAACTTCTTCCTACCTGGAGAAATAGGAGAGTGGGAGATGTTGCACTAGCCCGCAGACTGGACAGATTTATTATGAAGGACACACTTCTTCAGAGGCTGCATCATTATAAGAAATGGGTGGGCACGGGGGGCATTTCGGATCACTCACCTATCTATCTGGAAATTCAAGGTCCCTTCAAGAAGCCAAAAGCCCCATTCAAATTCAATCATACTTGGCTGAAGGACCCAGCATATGTCAAGATGATATCTGAATATTGGGTAAATCATCCCATTAATGGCACAGAATCATTTGCAAAAGGGTTCTGCAGGAATCTCGCCGAGATTAAGCACCTCTCGATTAAATGGGCAAAGGATAAGCAAGCCCGAGACACCTCTCATCTTATCATCATTGAATTAGAGTTGAGCGCTTTAACGGATGAATGGGGACTGGGATTTATCTCTGCAGTGGACAAGAGTCGTTTGATAGAATTGGAAAACCAAAAGGCCAGCATTCTAAAGAGCGTGAAGAATCTTTGCGATTGAGAAGTAGGGCTATTTGGATACAAGCAGGAGACGACAATTCAAAGTTCTTCCACAGCTATGCCAACAGCAGAAAGGTATCCAATACCATTTGGAAACTTCCTACTCCAGCAGGAGATATGGCAGACTCTTTTAACAAGATTGCTCGCCTGGGCATATCCCACTTCCGTGAGCTATACAGATGCCCACCTGAAGCCAATCTACCAGATATCATTCAAGTGGCGAGTCATTTTCCAAGATTTGCTGAGGAGGAGGATGTGGAGCTTCTTAGTGCTCCGGTTACTACCGGGGAGCTGGAAGGTATACTAAAATGGTTCAAAAAAGATAAGAGCCCTGGTCCAGACGGGTGGACCATAGAATTTTATTTAGCCTTTTATGATATTTTGGGGTAGGATCTTCTGAAGGTCGTGGAAGAGAGCAGAAATTCTGGATCTATCTACCACGCTATCAACACGACCTTTTTAGCTCTCATTCCGAAATCGGACTCCCCTTCTTCCTTTGATGATTACAGGCCTATCTCATTGCGCAACTGCCTTTACAAGATCATTTCAAAGACCATTGCCAGCCGGCTCAAACCAATCCTTTCCAGACATATCGCCCCCCAACAATTTGCCTTCCTCGAATCCAGACAGATTCATGAAGCCATTGGATTGGCTCAGGAAGCCATTCACTCCATCTGGTCTAAGCATCTCAAGAGTATCCTACTCAAGATTGACCTTTCCAAAGCTTTTGACCGAGCCAATTGGTTGTACATCAAAATGATTCTCATCCATCTAGGTTTTCCTCACTCTTACATCTCCTGGATTATGGCCTGCATTACTTCCCCATCATTCAGCATTCTTATAAATGGCTCGGCCTCCCCCTTTTTTCACTTTGAAAGGGGACTACGTCAAGGATGCCCTCTGTCCCCCCTGCTCTTTCTGCTCATCATGGAAGGTCTTAGCCATCTCATTGATTCTGCAAAAAGGACAGGTGACATCTGGGGCCTCAGGATCTCAGAATTTTGCTCACTCACACACCTGGGGCCTCAGGATCTCTAATGGATGGCAGCATTCGCAATACCATATCCTTTTCAAAGATCCTTCTGCTCTTCTCTTCCGCCACAGGTATGCTCGCTAATCAATCCAAATCCACTATCACTTGCTCGCATACTTCTGTTCAAGAATCTTTTTTTGCCCAGCAGGCTTTTCCCTACAGCATTCACCCCTTGGATAGGGGCCTCCAATACTTGGGCTATTGGCTAAAACCCATCAGTCAAAGAATCGTTGATTGGGTTTGGCTGGTAACAAAGTTGGAGAAGCGACTAAATGTATGGAGTTTCAGATATCTATCAAGGGTCGGCAGGCTAGTGCTCATTAAATCGGTCTTAGAAGCCACTCCGGTCTTCTGGATGGCTCTTGCATGGATTCCGCGGAATATTCTGGGGCGGTTAAAACAACTCTGTAACAGATACCTCTGGAATGATAACCAGGACAAAAGGTTATTCGCCTGGATCAGCTGGCAGAGTATTACCCTACCAAAGAAATGGGGAGGATGGGGGCTCAAGGACCTCCCCGCCTTCGC
The DNA here is from genome assembly GCA_000404065.3 of Pinus taeda. Lineage (NCBI taxonomy): Eukaryota > Viridiplantae > Streptophyta > Pinopsida > Pinales > Pinaceae > Pinus > Pinus taeda. The sequence continues at coordinate 12,047 of APFE030895257.1, forward strand.
TCAAGCACTTTCTGCCAAAATGGGTTGGACCCTTATGACAAGTCAGAATCTATGGGCTCATGTATCATACCATAAATATATATGGCCCCAGAGGTTATTGTATTGGATCAGATTACCATCCTGGCAATCAAAGGGATGCTCGTCGATTTGGAAGGCACTTATACATTCTCTCCCACTCATCCGTGACAACTTGGTCTGGAGAATAAATGATGGAAGTTTAGGTAGGATAGGGCTTGACCTGTGGATTGGTAGTGGTGGGAGACACATACTCAGCAGAGAACTTATCAGACTCCTAAATGCCCGAGAAATCAAGGTATTTGCTGACATTGCTGATCAACAGCGCACATATATATTTTCACAGGCTTGGAAGACGGCTCGACACCTCGATCTTCCTCCACAATGGCATATGGAATGGGACAATTTCATCTCAACATTAACTGAATCTCATATAAGGATTAAACAGGGGTCAGACGAATTAGTATGGTGTATGGCTGATAATGGTATCTACGCACCAAATCAGGGTTACAACACTCTCATAATGCACAAAAAACCTGATTCGCTCTGCAACTAGTGGAAAGATTTATGGCAGTTAAAAGCTCCCCCTCGCACAAAGCTCTTCTTTTGGTGCGTTATAAAAGACATCGTTCCCACAGGTGAACATCTCTCCCATCGAGCGATATACGGGCCTTCTTGGTGTATCCTGTGAAAGGCGGCAGAAGAAACAACTGCGCACGTCTTTCTTCATTGCCCGGTTTCACAAGCTCTTTGGCATAACATCTCAGCTCCTATCGGCTTCACTGGAACTTGGAACGAGGTGGATATTTAAAGTTCCTGGGTTGATTGGAAACAAAGGCATCTAGGCTCAAAATTATTGAACCTCCCCTTAATTGTGGCTTGGCATTTATGGAAAGTTTGAAACCGACATATATTTGAGAATCTGATGGTGTGCTGGCCGCGTACTGAAGCCAGTATTATCTCCTCCTTCACAGAACTTCCTGATCCCACTCCCACCAGGGTGAGGAGTATCCTGCCTCCTCTTACTATTGATTTCACTACCCCCTGGGCCTTCTTCGACGGGGCAGCAAACCAAATTGGTTGTGGGGGAGGATTCGTGCTTCATAGAAACAAAAATCATAGATTCAAAGTACAGATGGGGCTTGGTGTGGGCTCAAACAACTTTGCGGAAATAATGGCTCTTCACAATTTATTACACTTTTCCCTGGAAAAGCGGTGTCAAAATCTTAATATATATGGGGAATCGAAGACTGTTGTAAATTGGTTCAACCTTATTACAACTTGTCACATATATACTCTCAGCAATATAATGTATGAAATACAAACTTTCAAGGCAGCATTCAATCACATCTCTTGCCTTCACATATACAGGGAACATAACAACTGCGCTGATCAATTATCCAAGGAGGCTCTGGCACTTCCCAGAGGAGAATGGATAATATTGGAACAACAAGGATCAGAGGAGTATTGTTTCTTCCATAGGCCATATATAGACCGGAGAGCCCAATAGGGACAACAGTCCCGAATATCAGAGAATAAATGCATAAAATCTGGAATTTTTTTTTACTATCTACGAAAAACATACATATAGAGAAATTTGACCCTGTGTGGTCTTGTACACGCGATCAAGCCAGACAGTAAAATAGGCTATCATCATTATATTTGGTATACAATGATAGATCACCCTGTGTGGTGGATCTTGGTATGAAAAGATTTAGCATATGCTACCGCATTTACAATATGTAATTTCCTTCTCTTAATGAAAATTACGGATTTTTCCAGTGGAAAAAAAAAAAAAAAAAAAAAAAAAAAAAAAAAAAAAAAAAAACATGCATATTATTATATTATAATTATAATTTGAATTAGTTTGAAAAATTCATTTTATGTATATTAAAAATATTTTTTTTTATTAAAAAATATATAATGTTATATTTACAATGTTTTTAAATATGTTATAAACCATACAATATTTATTATAATTAAAAAATTTGAATCCTAATAGAAAATTCTTTAATATATATTAAAAATGTTTTTTATTAAAATATTATATTGTATATTTATATATTTTTAATATTTAAATTTAAATTGAACAATAATATAGTAGAAAGGAAAAAACGATCCAAAATCGAGCGCTCTGCAGATGCGATCTGAATTGCCTCGGCTCTCCATTCTGAAAACCCCTGCTTCACGTAACTCTCAACCTTCAATCTGAGGCGTCCTCACTGAAGGTTCTCCAATGAATGCGCCCCCAGGAGGGGCGGGATCCTCCCCCCCTCCAGACATCGGCTCATCCTCTGACAACTCAAGGAAAAAACATAAAGATCCTCTGCACAAACCAGCAAGCCTCCCAGAAACAGATCAAGGACCAGATCTGGCTACCAATGAAGAAGAAACTGCTGCTACATGCGATGACATGGGCAAAGACAGTGGCGGGAATAAAAAAGCTCCTAAGATACAACCAAAGGCGACTTCAGCCACATGCATACCAAAAAAGGCTGAAAGAATCAAAGTCGAACTCCCCAGCCAA